>JXCR01139403.1:30575-92648 GCA_002079205.1 Phalaenopsis hybrid cultivar
TTCAAGATCGATTGGGATGGCTATGCTGTTTTTTTGTCCGACCCTATCTTGGTGATAGAAGTCGAGAACAAAATAAAGGATTACCGGTCCAAATTCATGATTGCCATGCATCGACAAGGTTGGGGAATTTCTGTCGATAAGGCCGAAGAAGTTGCCATACCAAATTCACGTTTATGCCGATATGATCTAGAGTGATCTCTCTGTATTTTAATATACAGATCGGGATGTTGTGACAATGCTTTATGGCCCCGGATTTTTGGGGACATGACCAAAGGTGTATGGGAAGAGTCAGAAGAGAGAAGAACAGGATTGAAGCAACAGTGGTGAAGTCTGGGGAGAAGAAACCCAGGCCGAAGAAGCCTCTGGAGAGTGAGGACCCTGCTGCTCGGCTGAGGATACCTTTGGAAAAGCCTAGTGCCGGTAAGAAAAATTATTTTTATTCTATTATTTTTTATTTTTTTTATTTTTTGATCTCGTTGAAGCGGTGTAGAGACCTCAAGTGCATTTCATGAGACTCTGTCTGAGGTATTGGGATCTCAGGAACTGTGCTCTAGAGAAGTGGATCCCCAGGACCATCCGATCGAGAAGAAGGGGGTACAGGTGTTGCCTCTATCGACCCGTGGGAGAGGGCCGCTGTGCAATGCATGTCTTCCCTGCGGGTGATTCCAGCCTCTGAAGGCAACGTAGGCTTTTAGTTCGCACTTCAGGAAAGTCGACCCAGACCTGAAGGGGAAAAGGCACGTGAACGAGCAATCACCAAGGCCTCCACCTTTGTTCAAAATGAAATGTTTCCCCCTGGGTGGATCTCCTGGATGGATGGTGAGAACAATCTTTTTGGGAGCTTGGGTGGAAGGATTTAACGGACACCCAGAGAGATTGGTTCACCGGCCTTCCTCCTTGGCAGACGACCAACCTTTCTAGCTACCTGTCGGAGGTGATGCGGCCTGACAACTTGAATTCCATCTTGGCAGGTATGACCTATACCGACATGTGCGAGATTTCTCTCATTATCAAGCAAAGGCCTTGATTCACAAGGAGAAGAAGAGGAAGGTGGCCTGCCAGATGGTGGCTTAGATATCAGAAGGTAAGAGACAGGCTGAATTGGAGCTTTTGTGCTTGCAGAAAAAGTAAAAGCTTGGGAGGCTAGGGTTGAAGAGTTTGAACAAAGCGTCGTTGCCCTGACTGTCAAAAAATAAAGACCTGGAGGTGAAGATATTTGAAATGATTTCGAGGGAGGATCATGTAGTGGCGCTCTTAGAGCAGATCTAGATCAGTCTTGCCATGGCCGCTGAGCTCTTTTTGAAAGTCGGCCAGGTGGATCCTAATGGTGCGACGTGGATAATTTTGCTTTCCTCTTCGTCAATTCTGATAAAGTTGATGAGGCGAATAAGCTCGAGGGAGATGGAGTCGACAATGGTTGCGGACCTGCAACCATCTAGTGTTTCTGTACCTATCTTGTTTGCTTTTTTTTGTTGTTTTGGATCATTTTGGTACTGTCCGGCTTTGTTGGGTTGTCAGACAATTTTGTACTCAGAGGAAAACCATGTAATATATATTTTTAAATAAATGAAAAAAATTTTCTCATTCATTATTTGTCTTATTTATTTCTTTCTTTTTATGGGTTAGACATTTCTAACTGAAAGGGCTCATGAATCGTGAATGAATGGTTCGGATTGGTGGCAAATTTAGCGTCACAACTAGTTACCTTTAACTGTATTCCGGACAGACAATCTTGCCTTCAAGTTGCAGTTTCTGAAGTTTGGTTGGACCGAGTTATCACGTCGTTGCGGTTTATTGGTTTTTGATTTGCGTTGAGCCGGGCAATATTGGCGCTATGACTGACAGTTTTCAGTATTTAGGCGAGGTCGGGTGATCTTAGCACCGCAGTCTGCTGGTCTTCGATATGTGCTCTGTAGAGCGATTTTCATGCCACGTCTGATAGTCTCCAGTATTTAGGTGAGACCTGCTGATCTTGGCGCCATGGTTTGCCGGTCTTCATTTTGTGCTCAGCCGACCAATCTTGGCGTCATTGCTGGCAGACTTTAATATCTAGATGAAATCGAGTGATATTGGCATTGCAATATGCCTGTCTTCAATTTGTGCTTAATAGAGCGGTCTTGATGTCACTGCTAGCAATCTTCAGTATTTAGGAGACCTTGACGTCGCGACCCGTTGTTTTTCCATCTCTCGAGTTTTTCAGAGACATTGTTGATTCTCTGGTTTTTTTTGGTTATTGAGCATTTTTCTAACATGAAAGTTTTGGATTCCGAGTTAAACACGTTTTTGGCAGAATATTGGAAGAAAATCTTAAATTTCTAACATACTGAGGGAATAGTCCTTCATTTAAAACTATTTATGTACAGGGTACAATAGTTGATTCATGGACAAAATTTTTTGAGGTCGTCCACGCTTTAAGTCCGGGGGACCTCATTCCCCATGTGGATCTTCAACTTGTACACCTTGGGTCTCACTTGGATGTCGATAATGTAAGGCTCGCTCCACTTTTGGTCCAGCTTTTTGACTGCTTGTCCTAGTGATGTGTGGTCAACTTCTTTAGCACCAGGTCTTCGGGAGAATATTTTTTCTCAGACATGCTGGTTGTAGTATCGGGCGGCTCTCTTCTTGACTTCTTCTTACAGCAAGGTCNGGCTTTTTGACTGCTTGTCCTAGTGATGTGTGGTCAACTTCTTTAGCACCAGGCCTTTGGGATAATATTTTTTCTCAGACATGCTGGTTGTAGTATCGGGCGGCTCTCTTCTTGACTTCTTCTTACAGCAAGGTCGATTGTCTCAAGCTTCTTCTACAAGGTTGAGCACGAGCATTGTTCCCTCATTATTCAGCTCCAGTCATTTTGTGAGATTTTCGTTGAACGTCGTAGCTGCAAGGACTCTTTAGATATGGTTGTACTCGACCGACAACATGACCTCCATTCTGTGCGAGAGAATAAATGGCATTTGATCGGTCAGGGTTAGTAGAGTTTTGCGAGCGACCCATAAAATGAACGGGAGGACCTCCTACCAGCTGCCTTCTGCACTTTCTACCTTTTTTCTTATTAAGTTGAGGATAATTATATTGGTCTTCTTGGCCTGGCCGTTGGTTCATGGATGATGAACCGAAGCGAATTTGAGGCCTATTTCCTGGTCGAGGAAAAACTTCTGAACTTTTTTTGTCCGTGAATTTTGTCTCTTTATCCGTGATGATTATTAGTGGTAGGTGAAAATGAAAGATCAAGTCGGTTCAGAAAAGTACTGAACAATATTAGTAGTAATCCGGGCTAGAGTTTTAAATTTAATTCATTTCAAAAAGTAATTGACTGCCACTAAGAGAAAACACGCTATCCTTTGANATTGTCTTCTTGGCCTGGCCGTTGGTTCATGGATGATGAACCGAAGCGAATTTGAGGCCTATTTCTTGGTCGAGGAAAAACTTCTGAACTTTTTTTGTCCGTGAATTTTGTCTCTTTATCCGTGATGATTATTAGTGGTAGGTGATAACGAAAGATCAAGTCGGTTCAGAAAAGTACTGAACAATATTAGTAGTAATCCAAGCTAGAGTTTTAAATTTAATTCATTTCAAAAAGTAATTGACTGCCACTAAGAGAAAACACGCTATCCTTTGAAAGGTGGGGATGGTCCCAAAATATCCAGACTCCATATGTTGAAGGGCCACAGGCTGGTGATCGGTTGAAATTTGTGACTCGGATGATGCTGTAGCGGACCGTATCTTTGGCATTGTTCACATCTTCTAGAGATGGCTTCGACATCCTTAAGTAATGTCGGGCAAAAACGTCCCTATCACTGGACTCGATGCACCAACGTCGTCCCTTCAAAATGGTTCCCGTATTCTAAGGAGTGAACATCCCGCAGGATGTCCTCTGTCTCGCTTTCCCTTACGCACCTTAGATACATTGACGCTGTTGATTNGTGAAGGGCCACAGGCTGGTGATCGGTTGTAATTTGTGACTCGGATGATGCTGTAACGGACCGTATCTTTGGCATTGTTCACATCTTCTAGGGATGGCTTCGACATCCTTAAGTAACGTCGGGCAAAAACGTCCCTATCACTGGGCTCGATGCACCAACGTCGTCCCTTCAAAATGGTTCTCGTATTCTAAGTAGTGAACATCCCGCAGGATGTCCTCTGTCTCGCTTTCCCTTACGCACCTTAGATACATTGACGCTGTTGATTTTTGGAGGAGCATTTTTTCTATTTGTTGCATTTGAATCTCTTAGGTTTGTGATCTATTCCGTGATATCCCATTTCTAAATATTTGACGTATGGGTCTACCTAGCTTTTTCCCTGCTTTCCCTCTATCGCCATGGCCTCGGGCTCTTCGATGACTGGTTGGCTGAGTACCTGTGGTTCTCAATTCTCCAGGTACACACTTCTAGATAACAAGTCGACCACTTGTTTTTTTTCCTGCCGATGTGTTTGATTCGGAACTGCACAAATTTCTAGATTTCAACCTTAGCTATGTTAACATACTACATCATTGTTTCATCTCTTGCTTCAAATTCCCCATTTATCTAGTTTACCACAAACTGTGAGTCAGATTTTACAATGAGGACCCAGGCTCCCATCTCGTAAGTCAGGCGCTGACCGACACTTTGAACTTTTTATTCCCCAGCCAGCGTGGTCACCAAGTTCCTTGTCTTTTGCTTGAATGGTCAGATTGTAGNGTTGTTTCATCTCTTGCTTCAAATTTCCCATTTATCTAGTTTACCACAAACTGTGAGTCAGATTTTACAACGAGGACCCAGGCTCCCATCTCGTAAGTCAGGCGCTAGCCGACAATTTGAACTTTTTATTCCCCAGCCAGCGTGGTCACCAAGTTCCTTGTCTTTTGCTTGAATGGTCGGATTGTAGGGCTCACGTAAAACCAATGATAGGTTAGCATCAGCCTGTATCCCAGACATCTCCGCGGCGGATCGGATGAATACATCACGGTGGTCCCGAAGTGTTCGAATTAGCAGCTACCAGTGCTCTACGTCAAAACTGTCACTTATTAGAAAAGATTTATCGGGTTCATTCTTGCCGATTGGGATCTCTTGGGTGGCCTCACTGGTCTCGAGGCCGCCCTCCTTTCGGTTCTACAAGTCGAACGACCCTTGATCCACTCTTCCGACTGTCTGAAGGTAGCAGACTCAAGACTGTTTCAAATCTCCATTGAGAATAATTATTTCTTCTAGGAACTTTAATGCAACATGGTAGGTGGATACGACGACTCTGAAGCGGTCAGCATCGGGCGACCAAAAATGGCGTTGTAAGTTTGGAGTGAATCTATTATTTGGAAATCTTCTGTCTCAGTGAACTGCTTCTCTCCTTCATCTCAGGTGNTACGACTCTGAAGCGGTCAGCATCGGGCGACCAAAAATGGCGTTTTAAGTTTGGAGTGAATCTATTATTTGGAAATCTTCTGTCTCAGTGAACTGCTTCTCTCCTTCATCTCAGGTGNAATCTTTGTTGGTATTATGCTCATTAAATTAGCGAACAAACCAAACTCGAGCTTATTAACGAGCCGAACACGAGCTGTTCGCAAATAACGAACTGTACTTATTAGTTGCAGTTATTAAATATTGTAGTCCTCTTTATTATTTTCTAAAGCGCCGCGCTCTTCCTCATAACAACGACGCCATTTTCATTTATTTTGAAAAAAAAAAATTACAATAGCATGTATTAAAATTACCAAATCATTTGTATTCTTATACCGAGAAATGACAATCCAAATAGTAAAGTTAAGAATTTTTTTGTTCCATTAATTCAACATAAAGATAGGTTTGATGTTCATATTATATTATGTTAATAGATTAATAATAAATGTAAGCAAAATATTAATGCCTCTAAAATGTGAAACTTATTGAATTAACGAAATTTGAAAGTCATTATAAGAATATTTTAATTTCCAAGTCTTTGAAAGATACTATAAGCAACCAATCAATAAATAGATAAACTGCTAATTTTTTCACAAACAACCAAGCACCGGCAAATTATTACAAATATGTCTTTATTTAATATTGCAGTCAAGCGACTATGAAAATTCCGAGTAAGTGCACATAAATAGCCCCCACGTGTTAAGAGAGAAAATGATAAAACTAGGGTTGTCAAAAAAAGACCGTTGTTCGCGAATAGTTCGTGTTTAGTTCGTCAAAGAGTTCGTATTTGATTCGTTTCATAAGTAAACGAGATGAACGTTAATATTTTTTTTTCGTTCGGTTAGTTAAACGAATCAAACACGGACAGTGATGTTTTTATTCGTGTTCGAATCATTATTGTTCGAAATATAAAATAATTTAAAATAATTATATATATATAATTTATGATATTTTAAAAAATTAAATTTTATAGATTATAATATATAATAAAATAATAATAATAATAATAATATATTAATATACTATATTAGCAATATACTAATATAGATATTATATATTTATATAATATAAGTTATTTAATTAATATAATATATTATTTATATGTATTAATATTAGGAATGTCAAACTAGCTCGTCGTTCACGAACAGCTCGTGTTTGGCTCATTCGTTAAGAAACAAACACGAACAATGACTTCACGAACAATTTCGAACACGAGCTTATTTCAAACAAACTAAATTTCAAACGAACCGAACACGAACATAAGCTCTGTTCTATCGTGTTTGGTTCATTCACACCTCTAGATAAAACTATTATTTTAGAATGGGACTTTTTCAATCATATTGAAATGTATTGTATTTTCTTTTGGCTTGTCATAAGTAACCATTTGCTATTTTTATCACAATAGGCTAAGAAAACTCATGTGCGTCACATCTATTACCTTTAAATTGCATTACATTAGATAATTTTAAATTGTATATATATATATATATATNGTATAATTAATATAACATATTATTTATATATATTAATGTTAGGGATGTCAAATTAGCTCGTTGTTCGCGAACAGCTCGTGTTCGACTCGTTCGTTAAGAAACGAACACGAACGGTGACTTCACGAACAATTTCGAACACGAGCTTATTTCAAACAAACTAAATTTCAAACGAACCGAACACGAATACAAGCTCTGTTCGTTCGTGTTCGGTTCGTTTACACCCCTACTTACAGTAGGGTCGATTGTCTCAAGCTTCTTCTACAAGGTTGAGCACGAGCATTGTTCCCTTGTTATTCAGCTCCAGTCATTTTGTGAGATTTTCGTTGAACGTCGTAGTTGCAAGGACTCTTTAGATATGGCTGTACTTGACCGACAACATGATCTCTGTTCTGTGCGAGAGCATAAATGACATTTGATCGGTCAGGGTTAATAGAGTTTTGCGAGCGACCCATAAAATGAACAAGAGGACCTCCTACCAGCTGCCTTCTGCACTTTTTACCTTTTTTCTTAGTAAGTTGAGGATAATTATATTAGTTATTTAGGCCTGGCCGTTGGTTCATGGATGATGAGCCGAAGCGAAATTGAGGCCTATTTCTTTGTCGAGGAAAACTTCTGAACTTTTTTTGTCCGCGAATTGTGTCTCCTTATCTGTGATGATTATTAGTGGTAGGTGATAACGAAAGATCAAGTCGGTTCAGAAAAGTAATGAACAATATTAGTAGTAATCTGGGCTAGAGTTTTGAATTTAAATCATTTCGAAAAGTAATTGACCGCCACTAAGAGAAAACAATGCTATCCTTTGAAAGGTGGGGATGGTCCCAAAATATCCAGACTCCAGATGGTGAAGGGCCACAAGCTGGTGATCGGTTGTAATTTGTGAGCCGGATGATGCTGCAGCGGACCATATCTTTGGCATTGTTCACATCTCCTAGAGAAGGCTTCGACATCCTTCAGTAACGTTGGGCAAAAATGTCCCTGTCGCTGGACTCGATGCACCAACGTTATCCCTTCAGAATGGTTCCCGTATTCTTTGAAGTGAACATCCCGGAGGATGTCCTCTGTCTCGCTTTCCCTTATGCACCTTAGATACATTGACTTTGTTGATTTTCGGAAGAGCGTTTTTTCTATTAACAAATACTACGCAGCCCTGCATTTGAATCTCCTGGGTTTGTGATCTATTCCGTGATATCCCTTTTCTAAATATTTGACGTATGGGTCTACCTAGCTTTTTCTCTGCTTGCCCTCTATCGCCATGGCCTCGGGCTCTTTGATGACTGGCTGGCTGAGTACCTGTGGTTCTCATTTCTCCAGGTACGCATATCTGGATAGCAAATCAATCACTTGATTTTTTTCCTGCCGATGTGTTTGATACGGAACTGCACAAATTTCTAGATTTCAACCTTAGCTATGTTAAGGTACTTCATCATTGTTTCATCTCTGGCTTCAAATTCTCCATTTATCTAGTTTACCAGAAACTGTGAGTCAGATTTTACAACGAGGACCCAGGCTCCCATCTCGTAAGGCAGGCGCTGGCCGACAATTTGAACTTTTTATTCCCCAGCCAGCGTGGTCACCAAGTTCCTCGTCTTCTGCTTGAACGGTCGGATTGTAGGGCTCACGTTAAACTTATGATAGGTAGCATCAACCTGTATCCCAAACATCTCTGCGGCGGATCAGATGAAGAAATCACGGTGGTTCTGAAGTGTTCGAATTAGCAGCTCCCGGTGCTTTGCGTCAAAACTGTCACTTATTAGAAAAAATTTATCGGGTTCATTCTTGCCGATTGGGATCTCTTGGGTGGCCTCACTAGTCTCGAGGCCGCTCTCCTTTCGGTTCTACAAGTCAAACGACCCTTGATCCACTCTTATGACTGTTCGAAGGTAACAGACTCGAGACTGTTTCAAATCTCCATTGAGAGTGACTATTTCTCCTGGGAACTTTAATGCAACATGGTAGGTGGACACGACGACTCTGAAGCGGTCAGCATCGAGCGACCAAAAATGGCGTTGTAAGTTGGGGGTGAATCTATTATTTAGAAATCTTTGGTCTCCGTGAATTGCTTCTCTCCTTCGCCTCAGGTGACCGCCAATGGCATTATGACCAAACACCTTTCTTTCGCCTGAAAAACCAAAAAGTGGGTTGGCTGGCGCAGCCAATTGGTTGCTCGATGGTTAAGCTTATCGAACACTGATTTGAATAAAATGGTCACGAAGTTGCCAGTGTCGATGAGAATACTCCCGACTAGGAATTTACCAATTATTCTCGTAACAACAATGGCTTCGTCGTGGGGGTTTCCCCGTTGGGGAAGATCGTCGTCTGTGAATGTTATGGGTGGACAACCTCCTCTCCTTTGCATGGATGCGTGGTTGCATGACTCACTCGTCCTGGTCCTTATTTGGGAGCTTCGCCGAGGGGCATCTGTTTTTCCGAGATGGATGATGCTCGTCTGGATGGGTCTGGGTGGGGCCTCCTGTGTTGGTGCTTTCCCATGTTTTTGACTTGAGTGTCCCTTGGTCGCAAACTCTTTCGGCTTCTCTGCCTTGATCAACTCTTTGATAAGACTCCTAAGGTGCCTACATTCCTCCGTGTCGTGGTTGTGTTCCTGATGACATTTACAATACTTCCTCGCATCCTGGAGAAAACTCCGACTCTAATCGGCGCGGGTTCCTTGAAATATTCTGTCTTGAATGGCATCCACGAATTTCGCGATTGCCACTCTCAAAGGGGTAACTTGCAAGCCATCGTAATCTTCGTGTGACTGTTCATAACTTTGCGCCGACCTCTCATAGTACCGTGCTGGTCGTGGGTCGCGATTCCTCGCTCAGCCACCTTGATGGTTGTACCGTCCAGTCCTTTAGTTGTCGCTAGAACTGGTTGTCTTTGAAACGGGTGGTCTGTGTTCCTCCCTTGGCTTCGACCCACCACCCAAGGGAGTTCTCTTCTGGACACGGCGCCCTTCTGGTTCTCACTTAGGGGTACTTTTCTTCGCTAACATATGTTTGTTAACTCCATCCAATAGCTCGACTAAATCTTGGGGTTCATTAATGTTGAGGTCGTAGGAAAATCTCTCAAACCTCAAGGCTTGCTTCAAGGCAGCCTTGACTTTGAGGTCTTTCACCTCCAACAATATCCTCTGAAAGCGTGCAATGAATGCATGCGGACTTTCTTGCTCGCCTTGCTTGAGTTGCCACAAGGACTGCACGCTCTTGGTGAGTTTCTGGGCGCTAGCGAACTGCTATAAGAATAATCTCTTGAAAACAACAAAGTTGCTGATGCTCCTGGCCGGAAGCCATGAAACCACTTCAAGGTTGACGACCCCAAAGTGGTGAAAAATAGACACTTGAACGAGTCTGAGATTTTGAGCAAACACACGACCGAATCGAATGCAGTGATATGGTTGATGGGGTTTGACCGCTCCTTGTAAGCTTCTAAAGCAGGCAATTTGATTTTCTTTGGGAGCTCTGCTCCATACACCTTGAGGGAGAATGAATTATTCGGGTGAAGTAGTGCCTCGGTGCTCCTTAACTGTTGTCTTTTCACCCGTATAAATCCCGCGTTGTCTTGATACTGTGAGTCGCCTGCTTCGTTAGGACCGTTGTTCTCCCTCTTGCCGTTGTGCGCCGACGCCACCATCTGTGACTAGTCTTGTTCTTGTGGAGCCCGATTTCCTACCAGGGCAGTGAGGGCCCTCAAAATTTCGATGATTTAGGCCGACACCTACTCCATGATCTAAGTTCTCATCTCCTGCATTCCTCTCTCCACGCATTCCTTGATGTCGTCGGAGGATCCACTTTTGCTACTACTCTTTGTTTGGTCACTATTTTCTCTCTATGCTCGCTTTGCTCATCTTTTTGTTGACAACATGACTTCATACTCACCGCACCTTTTAGGATGTTGAGTTCAAATTTGTCTGGAAGACACCTAAGGAATAGAGCACCAAAGGATGAGAGAGGGAGATCAATAGAGCAGTAATGAACAGTAAATTTACGTAACCTTTATTTATGAAATAGTTCTCCTATTTATAGGAATGAATCATTATACAATTACACGCTATACCCCTAAGGTATGTAGGTACAACGGGGGTATTTCAGACTATTTATAAATATTGCCCGTGGGTCCCAAAGATATGTTGTGCGACAATCAAGCCAGGTGGTAGTGAGGCCGGGCAACTCTCCATGCAGTTGTTGGGTCATGCGACCATCAAGCCGGGCCATCTACTTGCTTAGGGTTCATGTCAACCTCTCCGGAACTAGAGAAGACGTTTTCACGTTCTTTGCCTATTCGGGCTGGAAGGCACCAGGTTCATCTGCTTGGATGGTCAAATGAGTTCTTCAGAGGATGGTCTACCCTTTATCCTTCTTAGGCGCACTGTTTTCCCGGTACGTTGGGGGCTGGCTGGTTGAGCGTGTAGTTCTAAACCTTCATTCATATGTCCCGAGGGGCTACTTCATCATATCCGCCATCTGCAAGTTGTGTTTGTGATTCATGCGGAGATATTTTCAATATACAACATTTTTCCTTAAGTCTCTAAAATTTTTAGACATTTCTATTTTTTAGTACAATTGGAGTAATTATTTCTATTGATATATTTTAATTGATATTTGATATTTAGCTTCATTTTGACGTGTATGAATAAAAGAATACGTTAGATTGTCAATCATTTAGTAATATCTGTTGCACAACATGAAATAAAAGAATGTTATATTATTCAAGTGCTTAACTTTACATTCCGGATTAGTTTCCTCTGCCATTTTATTTATTTTTCATAATTGTTGTTAAGGGGTAAATTTCTAATTCCTGCGTAAGTACTTGCTGGCTGCTGCTTGATCTACCTTACAATCTCAGTAAATGTTGATGTTTGTGCAACCACAAGGTGATATTGTCAGAGAATCTTTACATGTTAACTCTGATTTAAATTATTCTGCAAACTAAAAATGTATTATATGGTATAAAATATTACCATGTTAGCTTCTAAACTATAGGAAATTCTTCACAGACATTTATTTTGTTTATCTAGTGAAGCACAGTACTATGCTTAACAAACCTTCTAAACTATAGGTAAATCTTCATATGCCTTTATTTTGTTTATCTTGTTATGATACAAGTATTGAAAAAATTATTGAATCTCAACACGTTTATATTTTTTTATTTTTATTCTTCTTTCTTGCACAATTGTTGATATGCTCTTATTGTCGAATTAGAGGCATTACTCAGATTTCATCTGCTTTCCTTTTATGAAATAGGTGCCAACTGGTGGCATACCAGCCCCAGAGAAGGTCCAGCCACTTGGAACAATTTCTGCAGCTCCCTGGGGTTCTGCACTTATATTGCCCATTTCTTACACATACATTGCCATGATGGGATCCAGCGGACTTACTGATGCATCAAAGATAGCAATTCTAAATGCAAACTACATGGCAAAGCGTCTAGAGGTACTTTCTGATTTTTCTATCCTGTCATCCCGTAACTATGTTTCATGCAAGCTTTGAAACTTTTTCATTTTGAGCAAGTGTATGGAGATTATTTTTAAGTCAAATCGCATAATCCAAAAATAAAAAAAAGGGATAATTACATATAGCGCACCTAACATTGTCTAATTATACAATATCTTTACTCAATATAATCTGGTATTTATAAAATTGGCACACCGTTCTGCTTATTTTAATTCATCTGCAAAAGTTGGCACGCCCTCTGCTTGTGGGTGTCGCTTTGTGCCCCTTTAATGGATTGGATCAACTTTACTCTGCAGTTAGTTTAAATGTATATTTGGTTGACAAACAATCAATTTCTTAGCAGAAAATCTTATGCTGCAGAATCATTACCCTATTCTCTTCCGTGGTTTTAATGGAACTGTTGCTCATGAGTTCATTGTGGATTTGAGAGGATTTAAGGTAACTGATTAAGCTAAAGACCTTTACCTATTTGGATCTTCCTTCCTTTTAATATTCTTAGCTTAAATCTGTTCCACTGCAGCAAACTGCAGGCATAGAAGCGGAAGATGTGGCTAAGCGCCTAATAGATTATGGATTTCATGGACCAACCATGTCATGGCCCGTTCCTGGAACTCTTATGATTGAACCCACCGAAAGTGAAAGCAAAGTACTGTCTCTAGAAATGAATTTTTTTTATTTCATTGTCCTTGACTATCATTTAAAAAGAATACCTTTGGTTCCTCCTGCAGGCTGAGCTAGATAGGTTTTGTGATGCTCTTATATCCATCAGAGAAGAAATTCGAGAGATCGAGAATGGTAAAGCTNCAAGAATATGATTTCTTCTTCTTCTTTTTTCTTAAGAATTGAAATAGTCTAATTTAAAAAATGCAAAGATGGTTTTTACTGTTTATTGGAATTTTATTTTAATTAGGATGCATGTTGTGGTTTACGCAAAAAAATTTAGTCCACCTTTGTTGAATCCAAATTTGTCATCTGAACCATACTTGGAGCGTAGAGCAGGAGGGAGGGAGGGCAGGCTGCGCCACTACTTGTTCCTCTGGGGCAAACAATGGTATTTTTGAGCCATTGTGACTCTTTTTATATCATTAAAAGTAAAGGTTACAAAATAAGGGTCCAAGAGCCCCTAATACATGAAAGGTCCCCCATATTTATAGAGGATATGAGGGCTGCAAATACAAATTACATTTATGCTTTTGTTTGAGTGGGGGTTATGCATGATATTATGTTCTTTTTGTGTATCGGAGTCTGTCGCACGACAACCCTTCGGTCAGCTGGGTTTGCATGTGGTCGGCTGGCAGCCCTTTAGTCATCTGGATGGCCTTTAGTCTANGCTGTCTCTAGAAGTGAATTTTTCTTATTTCATTGTCCTTGACTATCATTTAAAAAGAATACCTTTGATTCCTCCTGCAGGCGGAGCTAGATAGGTTTTGTGATGCTCTTATATCCATCAGAGAAGAAATTCGAGAGATCGAGAATGGTAAAGCTGACATCAACAACAATGTCCTGAAGGTAAATTCATGAGTTATTTGTTATGCTTAGTTCTTCTCATCTTCATCCTATTTTAAAAGGCATATCATAAACACTTTTGTAGGCCTTTTGAATCCTATCCCCCAGATGCTTTAAAGTTTAGTAATTAAGGCATCCATCCAAAGGCTCAATTGCTTGCTTGAGATAGGAAATGAGTTTGAAAATGATAAATGTCATTTTTTTCATTCAATTTTTGTTTTAATGACATCTTCAAATATTGGATGGGATTCATGGAGCTTAAAATTAATGTTAGGTTCTTTTATATCCTCTTGATTGATGGATTTATCGACTTGTTTTATTACTCTAAATAGCTAAATACTCCCTAAGCATATTTTCAATTGAAAGAAATAAATTAGAAGAAAATGAAATAAAAGATGTTAGGAATTGATTTGGAACCTGCTTCGCCTCAATTGTTCCGTTGAGGACACGCACAGCAAAAAGGAAAAAAATATTTTTCCTTCTTCTGTGATTAAAAGGAGATTGCTTTTTTTTTATCTTCATAAAGATGTAGTGCTAATCAGAATCATGAATGGATAAATTTTCTCCCAAATTTTTCACTCGGGTTGAATACAGAATTGTTAATTAAAAATTAATTTTCAAATAGGTGTATTCAATTACTTATAAATTGTATTAGAATCAAATGATTTTTAATCTAATAGTATAATTCATTTAAACCCAAGATACTTTTACTGACCTTCTATCATTCATTCAAGTGTAAATATATCATTAAAAGANTTTCTGTGATTAAAAGGAGATTGCTTTTTTTTTTTTATCTTCATAAAGATGTAGTGCTAATCAGAATCATGAATGGATAAATTTTCTCCCAAATTTTCACTCGGGTTGAATACAGAATTGTTAATTAAAAATTAATTTTCAAATAGGTATATTCAATTACTTATAAATTGTATTAGAATCAAATGATTTTTAATCTAATAGTACAATTCATTTAAACCCAAGATACTTTTACTGACCTTCTATCATTCATTCAAGTGTAAATATATCATTAAAAGAACAACACTAATTTTACATGCAGGGAGCTCCTCATCCACCTTCCTTGCTAATGGGTGACACATGGACAAAGCCGTACACGAGGGAGTATGCTGCTTACCCTGCTGCTTGGCTCCGAGGAGCCAAGTTCTGGCCTACCACAGGTAATTTGTACTTGATATCTGTTGTCACCTATCAAGCGGTTAAACGCCATCACTAATGCAATTCCTTTTATTTTATTCATCAGGTCGTGTGGATAATGTATATGGTGATCGCAACCTCATCTGCACACTTCTTTCTGTTTNAATCTGTTGTCACCTATCAAGCGGTTAAACGCCATCACTAATGCAATTCCTTGTATTTTATTCATCAGGTCGTGTGGATAATGTATATGGTGATCGCAACCTCATCTGCACACTTCTCTCTGTTTCACAAATGGCGGAGGAGCAAGCAGCTGCTACAGCTTAAACTATGTAACATCCTCTTCCCTGGCAGATGGTTTGTCTAAAANCGCGGAGGAGCAAGCAGCTGCTACAGCTTAAACTATGTAACATCCTCTTCCCTGGCAGATGGTTTGTCTAAAACCGTAGACATATATTAATTTGTAGGAGTATTCACTCTCCTATATTCCTACAGTGAATGCCAACAGCATTGCTTTCTGTAGCCTACTTGATCTTCATTCCAGTCTTTTAAATTACTCCCAGTGAAATACGATTTATTAAAGTACTTGTAATATATCTTTAAGAATATGATTTCTTCTTCTTCTTTTTTCTTAAGAATTGAAATAGTCTAATTTAAAAATGCAAAGATGGTTTTTACTGTTTATGGGAATTTTCTTTTAATTAGGATGCATGTTGTGGTTTACGCAAAAAATTTTAGTCCACCTTTATTGAATCCAAATTTGTCATCTGAACCATACTTGGAGCGTAGAGCAGGAGAAAGGGAGGGAGGGAGGGCTGGCTGCGGCACTACTTGTTCCTCTGGGGCAAACAATGGTATTCTTGAGCTATTGTGACTCTTTTTATATCATTAAAAGTAAATGTTACAAAATAAGGGTCTAAGAGCCCCTAATACATGAAAGGTCCCCCATATTTATAGAGGATATGAGGGCTGCACATACAAATTACATTTATGCTTTTGTTTGAGTGGGCGTTATGCATGATATTATGTTCTTTGTGTGTATCGGAGTCTGTCGCACGATAACCCTTCGGTCAGCTGGGTTTGCATGTGGTCGGCTGGCAGCCCTTTAGTCATCTGGATGGCCTTTAGTCGATTGTTAAGCCTTCGATTAGATAGGCTTGCCTTTAGTTGGCTGGTAGCCCATCATTTGATTAGATGGCTTTTGGTACAGATAGGTCCCTTCACGATCAACATGGGCACATTTTTAGTGTACATATTAAATTCTTCAATTTTTTTATTTCTTGGAGGTGAAACTACAATAAGAATGATATAATTTTTAAGATAAAAAGAAAAATGTGATAATATTTACAATTACTAATGATACTTCCTTGCTTTCATTCAATGTATTTATTTGCTCTATTTTACTAGATCCGAGGTACTTTCTGAGGCTATCGGTCGACTATTTTAGTGTTTGGTTGGTGGCAACCCTTGGTTGACCAAGCTGACCTTTGGTCGGCCGATCTGACATTCGGTCAGTCTTATCTGTCACTTTGACAAAGTTTTTATTTTGTTCTTTTTGCATGTAAGAAAATGTATAAAAACATTTTGTAACTTTTTTTTAACATGAAATAGAGTAAAGGTTTCAGTTGTTTTCAATTTTATTTTAGCATTTTATCTTTATCGTTCTATTTGTTTGTGATAATTGCTTGGTAGTAAATGTTGGTGTTGGTTGATGACTCGAATTTTCTAAATGATTGTTGATCATTTTTGATGTCACTATCTGACACAAGTCTTATACACCACGTGTCTTGTTTGCTCGGTTAGGTCATCGCCTCGGTTAAGCCATACCTTTTGATATGCTTAAGCAGATATTATCTTTACCTTTGCGGGGATAAACAGCGGGACTTCTTATTGGGGTGATTTGTGTCGTATCCTTCACAGAGCTTGCGGTACTTGGTAAGAAACTACCTCCAGAGCTTTATTTAAGTCGAGTTTAGATACATGAGCTTTTTTATGCATGATGTGAGGGTTGGTTTTTATTTTAATGTTGGTCGGATGTCTTGCATCACAATGGATCATTTTACTAGGGTTTGTGTTTCGTGAATGTTAGCTTAAATGCAGTTACGTGTGAACTCTTCTAGTTTCTCATGTATCTGTCGGGCCTAAAAAACACATTAAAAAATGTTTATAGATTTTTTAGACGAAATAAAATTTTTGAAATAATAATGCCTTTTTTCATCGAGTTAGACATCGGATAACCAATGTTGATTGAGCACTAGCAATTTGCTATCAGTCAGCTTTCCCTTAGAGGTCTCTTCAGTCGTTGGGAGTTGATTGTCCATTTTGGAGGTGTGATATTCGCCTTAGAACTAAAGCCTCTCAAAAGACGTCAAAAGTTTGATTCTTTCGACTCTTAGAATTTGAGTCGTTCAGACTTCTAGTTGTCTGAACTGGTCATCTGGTAGGTCTTTTGGTTCGTTAGCAGCTCTTCAGATGAGTGGGCTTGCCTTCGGTCAACTGACAACTCTTCAATCTGCTGGATGGCTTTCGGTCGACTAATAGGCCTTCGGTCGGTTGGTTGATAGGCCTTTGGTCGATTGACTGATAGCCTTTGGTTCGTTGGCAGCCCTTCTGGTAGTTCCGACTGCATCCATTGGAACATGACCTGACCAAACTTAATCCTCAGTTCTTCTCCTACTACCCTTCTGGTTGGNTTTTTGGGAGCTCCGCCGAGGGGCATCTGTTCTTCCGAGGATAGTCGGGAGTATCCTAGCGAGATGGACGATGTTCGTCTGGATGGGTCTGTGTGGGGCTTCCTTTGTTGGTGCTTTCTCATGTTTCTGACTTGAGTGTCCCTTGGTCGCAAACTCTTTCGGCTTTTCTGCCTTGATCAACTCCTTGTTAAGACTCCTATCGTGTCTACATTCCTCCGTGTCGTGGTTGTGTTCCCGATGACATTTACAATACTTCCTCGCATCCTGGAGAAAACTCCGACTATAATCGGCACGGGTTCCTTGAAATATTCTGTCCTGAATGGCGTCCATGAATTTCGCCATTGCCACTCTCAAAGGGGTAGCTNCTTTTGGGAGCTCCGCCGAGGGGCATCTGTTCTTCCGAGGATAGTCGGGACTATCCTAGCGAGATGGACGATGTTCGTCTGGATGGGTCTGGGTGGGGCTTCCTTTGTTGGTGCTTTCTCATGTTTCTGACTTGAGTGTCCCTTGGTCGCAAACTCTTTCGGCTTTTCTGCCTTGATCAACTCCTTGTTAAGACTCCTATCGTGTCTACATTCCTCCGTGTCGTGGTTGTGTTCCTGATGACATTTACAATACTTCCTCGCATCCTGGAGAAAACTCCGACTATAATCGGCGCGGGTTCCTTGAAATATTCTGTCCTGAATGGCGTCCATGAATTTCGCCATTGCCACTCTCAAAGGGGTAGCTTGCAAGCCATCATAATCTTCGTGTGACTGTTCATAACTTTGCGCCGACCTCTCATAGTACCGTGCTGGTCGTGGGTCTCGATTCCTCGCCCGACCACCTTGATGGTTGTACCATCCAGTCCTTCAGTTGTCGCGAGAACTGATTGTCTTCGAAACGACGCCAAACGGGTGGTCTGTGTTCCTCCCNTGACCTCTCATAGTACCGTGCCGGTCGTGGGTCTCGATTCCTCGCCCGACCACCTTGATGGTTGTACCGTCCAGTCCTTCAGTTGTCGCGAGAACTGATTGTCTTCGAAACGACGCCAAACGGGTGGTCTGTGTTCCTCCCTTGGCTTCGACCCGCCACCCAAGGGAGTTCTCTTCTGGACACGGCTCCCTTCTGGTTCTTGCTTAGGGGTACTTTTCTCTGCTAACATATGTTTGTTAACTCCTTCCAATTGCTCGGCCAAATCTTGGGGTTCGTTAATGTTGAGGTTGTAGGAAAATCTCTCGGACCTCAAGGCTTGTTTCAAGGCAGCCACGACTGCGTTGACTTTGAGGTCTTTCACCTCCAACAATATCCTCTGGAAGCGTGCAATGAATGCATGCGGACTTTCTTGCTCGCCTTGCTTGAGTTGCCACAAGGACTGCACACTCTTGGTGAGTTTCTGGGCGCTAGCAAACTGCTATAAGAACAATCTCTTGAAAACAACAAAATTGCTGATGCTCCTGGCCGGAAGCCATGAAACCACTTCAAGGTTGACGACCCCAAAATGGTGAAAAATAGACACTTGAACGAGTTAGAGATTTTGAGCAAACACACGACCGACTCGAATGCAGTGATATNGCTTGAAAACAACAAAATTACTGATGCTCCTGGCCGGAAGCCATGAAACCACTTCAAGGTTGACGACCCCAAAGTGGTGAAAAATAGACACTTGAACGAGTTAGAGATTTTGAGCAAACACACGACCGACTCGAATGCAGTGATATGGTTGATGGGGTTTGACCGCCCCTTGTAAGCTTCTAAAGCAGGTAATTTGATTTTCTTTGGGAGCTCCGCTCCATACACCTTGAGGGAGAATGGATTATTCGGGTGAAGCAATGCCTCGGTGCTCCTTAACTGTTGTCTTTTCACCCGTGTAAATCCCGCGCTGTCTTGATACTGTGAGTCGCCTGCTTCGTTAGGACCGTTGTTCTCCCTCTTGCCGTTGTGCGCCGGCGCCACCTTCTGTGACTAGTTCTATTCTTGTGGAGCCCGATTTCTTACAGGGCAGTGAGGGCCCTCAAAATTTCGATGATCTAGCCTGACTCCTGCTCCATGATCTAAGTTCTCATCTCCTACATTCCTCTCTGCGTTCCTTGATATCGTCTCTTGGAGGATCCACTTTTACTACTACTCTTTGTTTGGTCACTCTTTTCTCTCTGTGCTCGCTTTGCTCCTCTTTTTGTTGACAACATGAATNCCACGCGTTCCTTGATGTCGTCTCTTGGAGGATGCACTTTTGCTACTACTCTTTGTTTGGTCACTCTTTTCTCTCTGTGCTCGCTTTGCTCCTCTTTTTGTTGACAACATGAATTCATACTCACCGCACCTTTTAGGATGTTGAGTTCAAATTTGTCTGGGAGACACCTAAGGAATAGAGCACCAAAGGATGAGAGAGGGAGATCAATAGAGCAGTAATGAACAGTAAATTTGCGTAACTTTTATTCATGAAATAGATCCCCTATTTATTGGAATGAATCATTATACAATTACACCCTATACCCCCATGGTATGTAGGTACGACGGGGTAATTTCAGACTATTTATAAATATTGCCCGTGGGTCCCAAATATATGTTGTGCGACAATCAAGCTAGGTGGTAGTCAGGTTGGGCAACTCTCCATGCGATTGTTGGGTCGTGCGACCATCAAGTCGGGCATCTACTTGCTTAGGGTTCATGTCAACCTCTCCGGAACTAGACAAGACGTTTTTACGTTCTTTGCCTATTCGGGCTGGAAGGCGCCAGGTTCATCTGATTGGATGGTCAGATGAGTTCTTCAGAGGATGATCTACCCTTTATCCTTCTTAGGCACACTGTTTTCCCGATACGCTGGGGGCTGGCTGGTTGAGCGTATAGTTTTAAACCATCCTTCGTAGGTCTCGAGGGGCTACTTCATCATATTCGCCATCTGCAAGTTGTCTTTGCGATTCGTGCGGACATATTTTCGATATACAATATTTTTCCTTAGGTTTCTAAAATTTTTAGATATTTCTATTTTTTAATACAATTGGAGTAATTATTTCTATTGATATTTTTTAATTGATTTACTGTTATTTAGCTTCATTTTGACATGTATGAATAAAACAATACGTTAGATTGTCATTCATGTAGTAATATCTGTTGCACCATGAAATAAAAGAATGTTATATTATTCAAGTGCTTAACATTACATTCCGGGTTAGTTTCATTTGCCATTTTTTGTATTTTTCATAATTGTCATTAAGGGGTAAATTTCTAATTCCTGCGTATGTACTTGCTGGCTGCTGCTTGATCTACCTTACAATCTCAGTAAATGTTGATGTTTGTGCAACCACAAGGTGATATTGTCAGAGAATCTTTACATGTTAACTCTGATTTAAATTATTCTGCAAACTAAAAATGCATCATATGGTATAAAATATTACTATGTTAGCTTCTAAACTATAGGAAATTCTTCACAGACCTTTATTTTGTTTATCTAGTGAAGCACAGTACTATGCCTAACAAACCTTCTAAACTATAGGTAAATCTTCACATGCCTTTATTTTGTTTATCTTGTTATGATACAAGTATTGAAAACTCTATTGAATCTCAACACGTTTATATTTATTTATTTTTATTCTTCTTTCTTGCACAATTGTTGATATGCTCTTATTGTCGAATTAAAGGCATTACTCAGATTTCATCTGCTTTCCTTTTATGAAATAGGTGCCAACTGGTGGCATACCAGCCCCAGAGAAGGTCCAGCCACTTGGAACAATTTCTGCAGCTCCCTGGGGTTCTGCACTTATATTGCCCATTTCTTATACATACATTGCCATGATGGGATCCAGCGGACTTACAGATGCATCAAAGATAGCAATTCTAAATGCAAACTACATGGCAAAACGTCTAGAGGTACTTTCTGATTTTTCTATCCTGTCATCCCGTAACTATGTTTCATGCAAGTTTTGAAACTTTTGCATTTTTAGCAAGTGTATGGAGATTATTTTTAAATCAAATCGCATAATCCAAAAATAAAAAAAGGGATAATTACATATAGTGCATCTAACATTGTCTAATTATACAATATCTTTACTCAATATAATCTTGTATCTATAAAATTGGCACGCCGTTCTGCTTATTTTGATGCATCCGCAAAAGTTGGCACGCCCTCTGCTTGTGGTTGTCGCTTTGTGCCCCTTCAATGGATTGGATCAACTTTACTCTGCAGTTAGTTTATATGTATATTTGGTTTGCAAACAATCAATTTCTTAGCAGAAAATCTTATGCTGCAGAATCATTACCCCATTCTCTTCCGTGGTGTTAATGGAACTGTTGCTCATGAGTTCATTGTGGATTTGAGAGGATTTAAGGTAGCTGGTTAAGCTAAAGACCTTTCCCTATTTGGATCTTCCTTCCTTTTAATATTCTTAGCTTAAATCTGTTCCACTGCAGCAAACTGCAGGCATAGAAGCGGAAGATGTGGCTAAGCGCCTAATAGATTATGGATTTCATGGACCAACCATGTCATGGCCCGTTCCTGGAACACTTATGATTGAACCCACCGAAAGTGAAAGCAAAGTACTGTCTCTAGAAGTGAATTTTTCTTATTTCATTGTCCTTGACTATCATTTAAAAATAATACCTTTGATTCCTCCTGCAGGCGGAGCTAGATAGGTTTTGTGATGCTCTTATATCCATCAGAGAAGAAATTCGAGAGATCGAGAATGGTAAAGCTGACATCAACAACAATGTCCTGAAGGTAAATTCATGAGTTATTTGTTATGCTTAGTTCTTCTCATCTTCATCCTATTTTAAAAGGCATATCATAAACACTTTTGTAGGCCTTTTGAATCCTATCCCCCAGATTCTTTAAAGTTTAGTAATTAAGGCATCCATCCAAAGGCTCAATTGCTTGCTTGTAGATAGGAAATGTGAGTTTGAAAATGATAAATGTCATTTTTTTCATTCAATTTTTGTTTTAATGACATCTTCAAATATTGGATGGGATTCATGGAGCTTAAAATTAATGTTAGGTTCTTTTATATCCTCTTGATTGATGGATTTATCGACTTGTTTTATTACTCTAAATAGCTAAATACTCCCTAAGCATATTTTCAATTGAAAGAAATAAATTAGAAGAAAATGAAATAAAAGATGTTAGGAATTGATTTGGAACCTGCTTCGCCTCAATTGTTCCGTTGAGGACACGCACAGCAAAAAGGAAAAAAATATTTTTCCTTTTTCTGTGATTAAAAGGAGATTGCTTTTTTTTTTTTATCTTCATAAAGATGTAGTGCTAATCAGAATCATGAATGGATAAATTTTCTCCCAAATTTTCACTCGGGTTGAATACAGAATTGTTAATTAAAAATTAATTTTCAAATAGGTATATTCAATTACTTATAAATTGTATTAGAATCAAATGATTTTTAATCTAATAGTACAATTCATTTAAACCCAAGATACTTTTACTGACCTTCTATCATTCATTCAAGTGTAAATATATCATTAAAAGAACAACACTAATTTTACATGCAGGGAGCTCCTCATCCACCTTCCTTGCTAATGGGTGACACATGGACAAAGCCGTACACGAGGGAGTATGCTGCTTACCCTGCTGCTTGGCTCCGAGGAGCCAAGTTCTGGCCTACCACAGGTAATTTGTACTTGATATCTGTTGTCACCTATCAAGCGGTTAAACGCCATCACTAATGCAATTCCTTTTATTTTATTCATCAGGTCGTGTGGATAATGTATATGGTGATCGCAACCTCATCTGCACACTTCTTTCTGTTTCACAAATCGCGGAGGAGCAAGCAGCTGCTACAGCTTAAACTATGTAACATCCTCTTCCCTGGCAGATGGTTTGTCTAAAACCGTAGACATATATTAATTTGTAGGAGTATTCACTCTCCTATATTCCTACAGTGAATGCCAACAGCATTGCTTTCTGTAGCCTACTTGATCTTCATTCCAGTCTTTTAAATTACTCCCAGTGAAATACGATTTATTAAAGTACTTGTAATATATCTTTAAGAATATGATTTCTTCTTCTTCTTTTTTCTTAAGAATTGAAATAGTCTAATTTAAAAATGCAAAGATGGTTTTTACTGTTTATGGGAATTTTCTTTTAATTAGGATGCATGTTGTGGTTTACGCAAAAAATTTTAGTCCACCTTTATTGAATCCAAATTTGTCATCTGAACCATACTTGGAGCGTAGAGCAGGAGAAAGGGAGGGAGGGAGGGCTGGCTGCGGCACTACTTGTTCCTCTGGGGCAAACAATGGTATTCTTGAGCTATTGTGACTCTTTTTATATCATTAAAAGTAAATGTTACAAAATAAGGGTCTAAGAGCCCCTAATACATGAAAGGTCCCCCATATTTATAGAGGATATGAGGGCTGCACATACAAATTACATTTATGCTTTTGTTTGAGTGGGCGTTATGCATGATATTATGTTCTTTGTGTGTATCGGAGTCTGTCGCACGATAACCCTTCGGTCAGCTGGGTTTGCATGTGGTCGGCTGGCAGCCCTTTAGTCATCTGGATGGCCTTTAGTCGATTGTTAAGCCTTCGATTAGATAGGCTTGCCTTTAGTTGGCTGGTAGCCCATCATTTGATTAGATGGCTTTTGGTACAGATAGGTCCCTTCACGATCAACATGGGCACATTTTTAGTGTACATATTAAATTCTTCAATTTTTTTATTTCTTGGAGGTGAAACTACAATAAGAATGATATAATTTTTAAGATAAAAAGAAAAATGTGATAATATTTACAATTACTAATGATACTTCCTTGCTTTCAATGTATTTATTTGCTCTATTTTACTAGATCCGAGGTACTCTCTGAGGCTATCGGTCGACTATTTTAGTCTTTGGTTGGTGGCAACCCTTGGTTGACCAAGCTGACCTTAGGTCGGTCGAGCTGACCTTCGGTCAGTGTCATCTGTCACTTTGACAACATTTTTATTTTGTTCTTTTTGCATGTAAGAAAATGTATAAAAACATTTTGTAGCTTTTTTGAACATGAAATATAGTAAAGGTTTCAGTTGTTTTCAATTTTATTTTAGCATTTTACCTTTATCGCTCTATTTGTTTGTGATAATTGCTTGGCGGTAAATGTTGGTATTGGTTGATGACTCGAATTTTCTAAATGATTGTTGGTCATTTTTGATATGTCACTATCTGACACAAGTCTTATACATCACGTGTCTTGTTTGCTTGGCTAGGTCATCGCCTCGGTTAAGCCATACCTTTTGATATGCTTAAGAAGATATTATCTCTACCTTTGTGGGGATAAACAACGAGACTCCTTATTGGGGTGATTTGTGTCGTATCCTTCACCGAGCTTGCGGTACTTGGTAAGAAACTACCTCCAGAGCTTTATTTAAGTCGAGTTTAGATACGTGAGCTTTTTTATGCTTGATGTGAGGGTTGGTTTTTATTTTAATGTTGGTCGGATGTCTTGCATCACAATGGATCATTTTACTAGGGTTCGTGTTCCGTGAATGTTAGCTTAAATGCAGTTACGTGTGAACTCTTCTAGTTTCTCGTGTATCAGTCGGGCCTAAAAAAACACATTAAAAAATGTTTATAGATTTTTTTGACAAAATAAAATTTTTGAAATAAATCGAGTTAGACGTCGGTTAACCAATGTTGATTGAGCACTAGCAAGTTGCTATCAGTCAGCTTTCCCTTAGAGGTCTCTTCAGTCGTTGGGAGTTGATTGTCCATTTCAGAGGTGTGATATTCGCCTTAGAACCAAAGCCTCTCAAAAGACGACAAAAGTTTGATTCTTTCGACTCTTAGACTTTGAGTCGTACAGACATCTAGTCGTCTGAACTGGTCATCTGGTAGGTCTTTGGTTCGTTAGCAGCTCTTCAGATGAGTGGGCTTGCCTTCGGTCAACTGACAACTCTTCAATCTGTTGGATGGCTTTCGGTCAACTGACAGGCCTTCGGTCGGTTGGTTGATAGGCCTTTGGTCGATCGACTGACAGCATTTGGTTTGTTGGCAGCTCTTCTGGTTGTTTCGACTGCATCCATTGGAACATGACCTGACCAAACTTAATCCTCAGTTCTTCTCCTACTACCCTTCTGGTTGATGGCATGATCTATGTTTAGTTCACTTTTTAGGATGTTGTATCTGGATTTATCATGTGAATCACAACAAAAAAATTGGGATAGCGACTTTAATATTTTTTACACATAATGATGCCTCGTTGTAAAAGGGTATGTCTACTGAGCAATATATTAGGTTATCCAATTTTTTATTACATCAAGTGTAAGATAAACCAATACATAGAAACTCTCGAAGGCTAACATGAAATATGCAAGAATTGAAATCAATCAACTTGTTGGGTGAGATAAAACACCTTACTTTTGCATTCTCCCTTTCGATATAATTGAAATCATAAATAACAGTGAATGATAATTAATCAAAGGTGCAAAATGAATGATAACATCTCACAAATATTTTCTTTTAGTGGCATCATTTTTAACATAAATGAATGTAATGAGAATTTCATATAGTACTAGCCATAAATAAACTAGTTGACCTCATCTTAGCGAGGTCTAAATTCTTTTCCTATAACTAAGGATCTAGCCATAGGATTTTTCTATTGAATATCATAGCAGAATAGTGATGTGACCCACCCCACTTAAAAATTCAAGCCACTTCGTCGCCCTCTTGTGAAGTTTCACATGGGTGGTCTCAAATCCTCAGCAGTTGGTTGAGTTGGTTGCGACCAACATGTTGAAACATATAAAAGAGTTCCTTTAGGATCATGAGGCCTTAAGGAAACCTTTTATGACTTGTAATACCACCATGTACACTCACTCGACCACCATATACATTCACCTCACTCTACACACTACAAAATCTCCCAAATCCAAAATTCGCCAAATTTTAACCCACATGCCAAATTCAAATTCTCTAAGCCCAAGTCCAAAATTTCATTGTGGTAAATTCTAAATTCCACCAAGATCATGGGTAATTTAAAACCACATCAAATTCATGTTCAAAACCAAGCCCAAAATAAATTCCTCTTAACCTATCCTAAGATCTTACTAAATCAAGCCAAATTTTTTTCTTACTTTGCTTTAAATCAAGGGCTAATTCCACAAAAAGTGAGGCCTCCCCTCATCCATTTAATTAGAATCACACCATGGGTCATGAAATCCTTGATTTATTTTTTTTAAATTTTGACTTCATGAAAACACCTCATAAAATGCAAAAATTCTCAAAATCCTTCGTCATGAAAATTGCTCAATCCATATGCACGCCATGAAGCCTCTTCCAAGTCACATGTGAGCCATATTAGCCATGACATGTCATCATTCCTTAAGAGAGAAAAAGGTATAATCTAGATCAAAGGGTGGGTCAGGCTTGGTCTTGGAAAAGGTTAGAGAGCTCGGGAATGGGGACTTTTGATTGGGAGTTGGTTTTGTGGTACTATGTAGCCTTTGGGATAATCAATTTGAGGTTTTGTGGATTTTTGTAGAATGGTAAAAACACACTGGATTTTAGTGATGAAATTTGGGTTTCTTAGTGAGGAAGAGGGGCCAAAAATGATTGGGATGAGCTTCATGTGGATGTAATGGAAGTTTGGAATGATTTTGGCAATTTTTCCCCAAGGTTTGTGCATATGTCTCCTTTGGTAGTGGGGTGTTGGTGTTCTTATAGGCACGGAAAGGGTGGCCAAGTGGGCTGGCCAGTGGGTTCATAGGTGGAGGGAAGAATGAGGCAATAATTCAATTGGAGTGAGCCACATTGAATGGGTTCAATTTTGATTTTCGACCATGGTGGTGCTCTCGGGTTTGGTGTTTTCTAGTAGCCAAGGTGGCAGACCAAATAGAGAGAAGTCACCAACTTGTTCATGGTGGTCGAGGGTGGAGAGATGTGAAGCAAATAGGAGTTGTGCATTGATAGATGGGAAGCAAATAGGAGTTATGCATAGATATATGTGTTTAACTGAAAATGGAAAGGGGTTTGTCTTAGGTTGGGTTGTACTTGGGTCTAGCCTCATGAGAATGGGTTGGGTGGTTTCCCATGGCTGACCAAGATTAGCTGGACCAGTTGAAATGGTGTGGAGAAGTCACAATCCAAATGATTAAAATTAATCATGGGTTAGAGTGAGTCATGAAAGTTGATAAGTGCTTTTTAGGGGATCATTAAAGGGTTCCCTCTTTTTTCCACTATGTGTATGGTGAAAGGGAAATGGCTCACATGGCTTGCATGTGGCTTGGAGGTGGCTTCATGGCTTGCATTTGACTTAGTCAATTATCATTAAGAAGGATTTTTTCAATTTTTAGTGATTTTTAAATGGTGTTGTCATAATTCCAAATGTGGAAGGGGCTAAAGTTACAAATATCATGGTGTATGGTTTCATTTAATTGAATGGATGATGAAATAATTTTGTCATGTGGGCTCTTGGATTTGGGCTTTTAGAATTTAAGTATGGTGGGCTTGAAATTGGGATTGGATAAATTTGAATTTACAATTGGATTTTGGTAAGATTGTATTTAAATTTTGATGAAATTGAGTTTGGGATAAGTTTGGTGGATATTGGGGGTAAATTGAGAATTTTGATGAATTTTTTGGTATTTTTGTAAAAATTGGGCATTTTTGTCAATTTTGGCAATTTTGTGGCAATTAGATAATTTTGAGAGGTTTAAAATGATGTTTTGGTGAAAAACTGTGAATTTGGTCAATTTTAGGCATTTTTTGGGAATTAAGGGGCATTTTGGTAATTTGGTCAATTTTGGTGGATTTGGGGAATTTTGGGTGAATTTGAGTAAATTGGATGGCTAGGATTCGCTTTGGTGAAGTTTTGAGTGAAATTGAGGATTTTGACAATTTTTGGGCATTTTGGGAATTAAAGGGTATTTAGGGGTATTTTGGGCAAATTTTCATTTTAGGGTTAATTTTAGGTTGATTGTTGTGAGCATACAAGCTATGAAAAGCCCCTTAAAGGTATATGGTCCTTGTGAGAACACAATTTAGAACCTCTACATGTTGATCTTAGCCCTTCTAACTAAGGGTTGGGGACTTCGGACCACCCATATGACCCTTTAAAAGAGTTAGGAAGTATACTAGGAGCTTCTGGGAGGAGAAAAGTCAATTACGGTAAATGGATGGTTTTGGATGTGTTGAGGAGTTTGGGGTGAGTGCAATTGTGTGTGTGCAGGACCAAGCCATCCAAGGTTTCCCTAAGGCTTCATGATCCAATAAGAACTCATTCTTAGGTCTTCACATCTTGGGCTTAGCCATCTCAAGTGAAAAATGAGAGCTTGTGACCACCCATGTGAGACTCCACAAGAAGATTCAAGAAATGTTCAGAATTTCTACGAGGTTAGGTTTCATCACTATTCCTCTAGACTAATCAATAGGAAAGTCTTATGGCTAGATCCTTGGCTTCTAAAGAAGTGAACTAGAACTCATAAAAAATTGAGGTCAATAGAGTTACGTTGCACTGAACCATTGATTCAGTTAATTTGATCTGATTTAGTTGACTTTGTCTAAGTTGGGTTAGACGAAAGGGTTGTTAAAATTGGCTTAAGTTTAAATCGGGCTAGACCTAATAGTGTTTAGGTTGTAGTTATGTTTATTTTGGGTTAGAACTAATGGACTTGATGTTGAACTAGGTCTAATTTAGGTTAGACCTAAGGTGGTTTGGTTTGAACTAGATCCAAGTTAGACTGGATCTACAAGGATTTAAGTTGAACCAGGTCTAAGTTAGGTCAGAGCTACTTAGGTTTATGTGGGACTAGGTCTAAGTTAGGTTATACCTAGAAGGGTTTAAGTGGGACTAGGTCTAAGTTGGGTTTCACCAAGTATTATTTAAGTTGAACTAGGTTTAAGTTAGGTTAGACCTTGTTGGTTTTGGTTTGAACTAAGTCTAGGTTGGATTAGACCTGGGATGGTTTAGGTTGCACTAGGTCTTAGCTGGGTTAGATCTAGTAGGTTTTAAGGTTGTACCAAGTCAAGGTTGAGTTAGATCTAGAAAGATTTAGGTTAAGCTAGGACTAATTTGGGTTGGACCTAGTAAGGTTTGAGCTAGGTCTCCAGTTAGGTTAGGCTTAGAGTTCAGCCCTTGCTTGACTTGAACTAGGTTATATCTGGTTGGTGGTCAGGTCTAACCTCAAATAGATTTGGGTTCAATTGTGAGTCTAGTTGAGTTAGGTCTAATTTGGGTTAGACCTAAGTCAAATTAGACCAAGCCAAGCTCAAATTGGACTAAGCCTAAGGTTATTAGGTTGACTCCATGATTAGAGTGGTAACCATGGTGTTACTTCCTAAAAATCCTTTAGGCCAAGCCTTTAAGGCTCACAAAGTGTTTTAAGATATTGTTAGGGGACATATTTGGGCCAAGATGTAAAATTTTAATTCTTACACTTTTACCCCTAGGTTTCTAAAATACATTTTTAAGTTCTTAGGGGTGAAAATTGTCATTTTAGGGTTTAATTTCACTTTTTTAAATTTTCTTTTTAATTTCCTTTTAAATTTCCATTGTTCTAATTTTTATTTCAATTTTATATTTATTTTTGAAAGTAATTATGTTTTGGGTAAAAAATTAGTCATTTTAAGGTTAGTGAGATCTAGAGACTTTGGAAATATCAGAAGATATTCTCAAAAGTGGAGGAAAATTTCCCTCAAAAGTTTTGATTTTCTGGCTTTATAATTAATTTTTAATAATTAAAATACTCTATAGATTATTTAATTAATTAAAATTAAATTAAAAGGTAAGTATTTTTATTTTTATTATTTTTTTANAATTAATTAAAATTAAATTAAAAGCTAAGTATTTTTATTTTTATTATTTTTTTATTTTCTCTTCTATTCGAAGAGTCCAGAGAATTTTTTTATTTTATTTTTGTGATTTTTTTACATTAAGTTATGTATTTTTAAAGTTTTATTTAATTTACTAGATTTATTTAATTCAGAAAATCTGAATTTTTTGCTTAACCACGGGGCACTAACTGGATCCTCAGACGCTCTAAAGCTCCACGTGTCATCATGTGATTGGGTACACTTTCCAAGCAAGTGCTACGCTTTCTAGCGGTTCGATGCTCTCATCTTTTGCTGTTTCATGGTCAGATTTTGTCTCCGACCATAGGTTTTTATACAGGGAAATGGAAGACATTGGATCATCATCCTTACAAGAAAGAGAATTGAAAACCGAGAACTGTCCGTCATCAAACCCTGATTTCTCGCTCGATTCTCAACCAAATTAGTCAAGGTTTGTTCCTACACATTCCTCTAGTTGAGATGAAGGTGTATGCACGACTAGGTGGACATACATTATTGGTCTTTTTCGTAAAAGAGCAAACTAAAAGCTAATTATAGGGAATTTGATCCATACCTTGTCTTAAGTGGTGAGGCCTCTTTTGCGCTTGACAAAGAGTATCGCCTTGGTGTCACGAACCTCTTCATTACTTCAATTTGAATTATGGATGGGTCTAAATAGGATCTAAACCAAAAGATGCCACATTTTGGTGGTGGAATGGATTAGGGCCACTGGGAGGCTTAATTTTGATATTGGAGCATGTCTTAAATTTTCGTGAAGTTTTTTGGAGGGTTGGTTTTGAGTTTTGAGAGGATTGATGTCATGGCCGAAATTGGCGCTAAGATTGAGTGGTGAAATTAGGGTTTGATAATGAAGGGTAAGACTTGAGGATGGTGGCAATCGATTGCCTTGGTTAGGGGTAGCACTTTTTCTCTTGGGAGCAAGAGATTTAAGTGGTTGAGAAGAGAGCTTGGTCATGTGTAGAAGCTCTCGGGTTTGGGCTATTCATATCCATATATACTCATAATGGGAGCTCATGGGTTGAGCTTGGCCGACGTGAGGAAGTGACCCGACCCGTAATTACTTGTCTTTTTAATCTCCAAAATATTGCCAAAAACTTGACCTAAATTACATTTAGCGGCTAGTGTGAATAAATGAAATGATATTGAAAATAAATAATAAATCCTTACACTAGAGGTACTATGCGAGTATACGTATCATTCCAAATAATAAAGGATTTTTCTTAAGAAAACCCAGTATAGATCCCATGAGGATAATTAAATTATTTAAATTGGCTTCCTAAACTCAAAAGAAAATTCTATTTAAATTAGTGATTTAAATGAAAATGAGATGATAACATGGGTTAAGACTAAATTAAAGCAAATAGAAACAACTATATTTAATAGTTTAATAAAAGTAATTCTATTGAGTTTGAATAATATGTAAAGATCTTTCCCATTGCAATGAGATAATAATCTATGTAAGATTTGAATGAGTAAAAATATGATGATGTATTGTGGCAAATAGGAGCATTCCTATTCCTTACCCCCTTCCAGTGCTAGTAAAGAAAATTGGCTAATTTAGAGTTTTTCACCAGCTTGTGTGGTAGTGCTCAATAGATTATGACCTCCCACCTCCAGATTACTCACTTTGCCCTCTCTGTAGGACCAACTAGGTACCCTTACGATCTAAACTCTAAACCAAATTTGAAGAAGAATCTAGTCTACCACCCTAGAAACATCAATTCTATGCTCATCAAAACATATATGCATAGCTATTTGCACTCCCACTTAGGTGATCTTAATGCATCTGCCCAGAATGAAGTGTGGCACTCACTAGTAGGGTGAAATCGTAGCCCTCCTGGATCTTTATCTTTCTCAATAGATTTAACCTCACAAGTGACCAATTTATAAAATCAGTGAAGAATCGGTAAAAATGTCATCACAATTTTTAAAAGTAAAAAAGAAATCTATAAATCATTCTCGTCCCACAAGATTAATTCCTAAGAGCAAGAAGAAAAAAAGGGAACTACCCAAAATTCATGGAGAATAAAAAAAAAACACCAAATTTGTATTGAAATCCAAGCCTTAGAAACAAAAAACTTATGCAAAATACAAAGTATCTTATGTCTTCTCCCCAACACAAATTATGTAGTCTCGTTGAATAAATCTCCGAACTCTTACTCTTACAAGATAAAACACACTTAAACATACACTTAAACACAAAAGTTGTACTTTCTAAAGCCCTCAAATGCTGCCAAAATGTCCTCTTGTTTGTCCAATTTTTGTCCATATTAATAGATCTCTGAAAATAACCAAGGTTTACATCAAAAACCCCTTCAAAATTTGGTAAAATTCAATGGAACTTCTATAAGGGAAGTTATTGGCACTATAGTGCCAATATGGGCACTATAGTGCCCTCTACCTACATCTGTGGAGCTATAGTGCCAGGTAGCGGCGCTTTGACACCCTACCATTTTGCACCATTTTTGCACATTTTTCCCTCATTTTCTCAAAATGTCCATTCCATGTGCCTGAAACAAAAAAACATATAGAATAACTTCATTTAAAGTGTAATATCACTAAAAATAAGTATATAACGATCATAATATATGCACTAAAATAGGTAATTTTAAGGTTGATCATTTCTCAACCTTAAATGTTACTTGTTCTTATGTAACTTCTTTATACTATGTAAAAATTATAACTTGTGGAATTGAGTTTAACTTAGATATTTATATAGTTTTTATTTTATAAATTTGACAGTGAAACTTTAGAAAAATTTTTAATAACTCGGTTTGAAACAAACATATAAGAATATTTAATAGTCAAGTTTAAGAATTATGGTTTTCTATTTATTTCAACAGTAATTGTAATTTGGGCATATTTTGAATGCTTAGAAGAATTACAATAAGAAGAACTTCATATAGACTTTAATAGTAAAGACGATCATACTTTGACCCCTAGCATAGAAATATAATTAAGTTCCTTTCCTTATGATGATTCAAGTGGAGCAAATTTTTGATTAGGCATTTCCTCAAGCTTCTTCTCACACATTTTCATTCTTGCTCTTCTTCTTTTTTTTTTTCTTTTGATTTTTTTTCTTTTTCTTTAGAATATTTTTCAATCTTTTCTTTTTCTTTTCATGTCATGCGAGGATTACTAGATCTCGACAGCCTTTAATGATTTTGAACTCCTCTCTTCTTAAAGTTAAAAACTTTCCACATTTCTTTATTTTGAAAAAATTGTATTAGCTTCGAAAAAGATTTTTCATAAAGTCTCAATTCAATCTTTTAAAGGTAAAACTCTACAACTATTAACAATTCCAAAAATATAATTTTCTTTATTTTAAATAATAAAAACATAATCTTGTCCTTTCATACTAAATATTTTAACTTTAGAACTAACCTTTATTATAAAAAACTTTAACTTAAGTTTTCTATAACATTTATAAAATTTAAAATATAGTTATCTTAAGTTTTCCAAACTTACCACAGGTTATGTTAAATAAAATTTTAAAAATGTAGTTTTCTAAGGATCTGTCGGCACTATTTTTGGTGTGGGGTTTGTCCGTAAGAAGCTGTCGGTCATCGGAATTGAAATCCCGTTGNTACTTATTTAAACCTTTTTGTTTAGATGATTCACTACTCACTTGATGTTATTGTAATATAAAAAAAAAGTAAACAAATAATGTTTGAAGAGCATGAAGAGCCACCGACAATATTCACTTTTCAACGATGCCCCAATATTTAATGATGATTTATATAATAAAATTATTATTTTTTATAATAAAATTAATATTTTTTCAAGATTTTGTTATCGAACATTAATGATGATTTATATGAATTCGGTTCATCTTCTAGCATAATATGATTGTCAATGGGGCACACCAAATTAGTGATGGATATTATTGGTCGAATGAATTTTTTTAATATTATAATTAATAAATAAAGCATAACAATATGGTCGCATTTTTGATGCACTATTGTCGGCACTATTTTTGGTGTGGGGTTTGCCCGTAAGAAGTTGTCGGTCATCGGAATTGAAATCCCGTTNTATGGGATTCATGGAGCTTAAAATTAATGTTAGGTTCTGTTATATCCTTTAGTTTTATTACTTTAAATAGCTAAATACTCGCTAAGCATATTTTCAATTGAAAGTGATAAATTAGAAGAAAATGAAATAAAAAATGTTAAAGGAATTGATTTGAAACCTGCTTCGCCTCAATTGTTCCGTTGAGGACACGCAAAGCAAAAAAGAAAAAAAATATTTTTCCTTCTTCTGTGATTAAAAGGAGATTGCTTTTTTTTTTTTTTTATCTTCATAAAGATGTGGTGCTAATCCGAATCATGAATGGATAAATTTTCTCCCAAATTTTCACTGGGGTTGAATACAGAATTGTTCATTAAAAATTAATTTTCAAGTAGGTATATTCAATTACTTATAAATTGTATTAGAATCAAATAATTTTTAATTTAACAGTACAATTCATTCAAACCCAAGATACTTTTACTGACCTTCTATCATTCATTCAAGTGTAAATATATCATTAAAAGAACAACACTAATTTTACATGCAGGGAGCTCCTCATCCACCTTCCTTGCTAATGGGTGACACATGGACAAAGCCGTACACGAGGGAGTATGCTGCTTTCCCTGCTGCTTGGCTCCGAGGAGCCAAGTTCTGGCCTACCACAGGTAATTTGTACTTCAAATCTTTTGTCACCTATCAAGCGGTTAAACGCCATCACCAATGCAATTCCTTGTATTTTATTCATCAGGTCGTGTGGATAATGTATATGGTGATCGCAACCTCATCTGCACACTTCTTTCTGTTTCACAAATGGCGGAGGAGCAAGCAGCTGCTACAGCTTAAACTGTGTAACATCCTCATCCCTGGCAGATGGTTTGTCTAAAACCGTAGACATATATTAATTTGTAGGAGTATTCACTCTCCTATATTTCTACAGTGAATGCCAACAGCATTGCTTTCTGTAACCTACTTGATCTTCATTCCAGTCTTCTAAATTACTCCCAGTGAAATACGATTTATTACAGTACTTGTAATATATCTTCAAGAACATGATTTCTTCTTCTTTTTTCTTAAGAATTGAAAGTCTAATTTAAAAAATGCAAAGATCGTTTTTACTGTTTATTGGAATTTTATTTTAATTAGGATGCATGTTGTGGTTTACGCAAAAAATTTTAGTCCACCTTTATTAAATCCAAATTTGTCATCTGAATCATACTTGGAGCGTAGAGCAGGACTGAATCATACTTGGAGCGTAGAGCAGGAGGGAGGGAGGGAGGGCTGCGCCACTAAATGTTCCTCTGAGGCAAACAATGGTATTCCTGAGCTGTTGTGACTATTTTTATATCATTAAGAGTAAAGGTTACAAAAGAGGGGTGTAAGAGTCCCTAATACATGAAAGGTCTCCCATATTTATAGAGGATATGAGGGCTGCACATACAAATTACATTTATGCTTTTGTTTGAGTGGGGGTTATGCATGATATTATGTTCTTTGTGTGTATCGGAGTCTGTCACACGATAACCCTTCGGTCAGCTGGCAGCCCTTTAGTCATCTGGATGGCCTTCAGTCAACTGTTAAGCCTTCGATTAGATGGGCTTGCCTCTAGCTGGCTGGTAGCCCTTCATTTGATTAGATGGCTTTTGGTACAGATAGGTACCTTCACGATCAACATTTTTATGATTTTTCTATAAAAGTTTATGGATGTTTGAAGTTCTGGTATTATATAAAATAAGAAAATCCATATTTTTCTACTTAAATGCGTGGCGCCACCTCATTTTCATCGGCTCTAAAGTCTCCACACGGCGCTCTGCTATTCGACTGCACCGGCTACATAATCGCCTCGTCAAGCCGCCTTTTCATTCCATCTTCATGTCCGACTCCATCACGACCATCCAAACAATACACCCGCAATCAAACGACATCCGTTCATCATCCCCAATTGGCCTAGCTCGTAAGCCGTCCAAACTGAAACCATAAGATCATGATCTAGACTCAACCAAATCACTTCGGGTTTGTTCCTACACCTTCATCTACTCAAGACAAACACATCCATACATTTTATACGGTATGAAATATAGTAAATACGTATGAAAATCAATTTAAGCTCAGTTTGAGGACAGAGTTCAATACCTTTTCCTGAGTCAGATGTTTGCAGTAGCTTCAAATGAGTGTAAAGAACCTTCAGATGAAATCCTAAGCTGTGGTGAATTGTCTAGGTATGATTTCCACCAAGGCCAATTTCTGGTGTTAGTCTAGGGCTATGCTAAAGGTTCTCTGTGATGGGGCTTTTGTGGGAAATCAAATCCTCTCACTCAGGGGACGGTGTGTGCATAGTTAATTGAAGTGTTGTTCGCTATGGAGCTATGGAGAAATATGTCCTAATTTTAGGGCAAATTTTAGTGGAGAAATTGGCTCTATGGAGTGATTGTGAGTGGCTGAGAGCAAGGGGATTGAAGTTAGGAAGGTTTGTTGAGGCTCTAATAGGATTTTGATAGTGTTTCCCCAAGGTTTTAAGCACTCTCCCCTTTGGTCGTGGAGAGCTCCATTTATAGCCTTGGATGCCTATTGGAGCTCAGGGCTAGGCATTGGGTGCTAAAGCTTGCTGAGGTGGAGGGAATAAATGCTTTAATGGCCAATTGGGTTGAGCCAGCTCAGCTAGGTTGAATTTCAGGTTTTGACCATATGAGGTCTCTCGACCATGTTGTTTTCCGGTAGCCAAGGTGGCTAGTTGGCCAGGGTCAGGTCATTATTTTGTTAGGGAGGTCAGGGCTTGGGTTTGGTGTAGTGAATTTGGGGTTGCCATGTGTAAAGGTGTTGAAATGAAATAGGATAGGGGAAGGGTCATTTTGGGTCAATTTGGTTCAATGTATGATTTGGGGTTGGGCTCACCCATTGAGGAAGGTTTGGGTGCTGAAGAAAATCAGGTGGTTCACCTGAGTTAACATGGTGAAGGCCCCATCCAAGTGGAATAGAGCTAATGGTGTGCTTAAGTGAGTCATGAGAGTGGTTAATCATGTGTGAGGGGACCACTAAAGAGGCTCCTCCTTTTGCACAAGATAGCATGGTGATGTAAGCATGACTCACATAGCTTGCATGTGGCTTGGAGATGGCTTCATGACCAGTGCTTGGCTTAGTCAATTTGCATGAGAAAGGATTTTTGTATTTATGGGCTATTTTGTGGATTTTCTCATGAGGCTTGATTTGGAATGATTCTTGCATGAATTGGAAACTTAGGGAATGATTTTGATTAAATGGAAGATGAGGAGGAAATTTGTCATGTGGGGTTTTAATTGAGCTTGGGCTTTTTGAATAACTTAAGTGCTTGGAATTTTAAAACTTAGGGTGAATTTAGACTAAAATTTGGGTCAATTAAATTTTTAATCTAGTGTAGAGAGATGCCATGAAGAGGTTTGAAAGGATTTCAAGTGATTTTAAATTGAATTGGGGGGTCAATTTGGTAGAATTCAAACAAAGGGTCAATCTGGGGATTTTGGGTTAGACTTGTGTTTGGGTGAAGTTGAGCTTGCAATTGGGTCAAATTGGGTTTGTAATTTGTTTGAATTGGTATTAAAAATGTTGAATTTTTGTTTGGAATTGAAATTGGGCAAGATTGTGGTCAATTTGCTTCACATTGGGGCAAACTTGGGGAAATTTGGCCTTTAAGGGCAATTTGGGGATTTTGGTCAAAATTGGGTCAATTCAATGGTTCAAAATTAAAATTGGGAATATTTGGGATGATTTTGGAATGTTTGGAATTTTTGAAAATTTTGGGACATGAGGGGCATTTTGGTAATTTTTGGCAATTTTGAGGTACTTTAGGAATTTGTTGATTTTGGTCAATTTGGGTAGTGGGAAATGGTTTGGAATGACTTTTGGACAAATTTGGTTGTTATGGGTAATTTTTGGAATTTTGGCAAAAATTAGGGTTGTAGGGGTATTTTGGTGAGTTTGATGAAAGTTTGGGCTAAAGTGGGGTAGGTAAGCCATGAAGCCATGTCCAAGTCATGAGAAACATATGAGGACACACATTAGATGTTCAATATGGTGGTCCTAACCCTCTTAGCCAAGGGCTAGGGGTTTGGGTCCGCCCATATGAGCTTTGCAAAAAGTGTGAGGAGACCAAATTAAGGGGTCCTAAGGTTTAGGGTGTGAGAGAAAGTGTAGTGTGTGCAAGATAGCCCAAGTTTACTCCTAAGGCTTGACCATCCTATGGGAAACTCCTCTTGAGCACCTCTATATTGACAGGTCCAACATGTAGAACTTCAAGTTGAGCAAAGATGAGTTTAGAATTTCTAATGGTTAGTGTTCCTTCTCTAGTCCTCTAGGAATAGTCAAAAAGAAAGTCATATGGCTAGACCTTAGGCTACTAAGGAGGAAACTAGACCTCAACCAAAAGTGAGGTCAACAAGTCTTAACCATAAAATTGAACTATTTAGAAATATAAATAACAATAACATTAAGAAATTTCTAAAGTAAAAGATAAACAGTGAAGGAGTTTTCTAGAGAGAAGAATACTTGTTAATACACCAATCAACAAAAAATAATTTTGTATCATAAATCCTCTAAATCAAGTTTGCTCTACACCTTAAATTTAAGGCAATCAAGGAGAGTAAGCCCAAGTCATCATGTTGCTTAGAATTTGTAGTAATGATTTAATAGATAGTGCACAAAATTCTTATCAATACCATTATTATGTAATAATTTATATATAAAAATAATAATTATTTTAGTGATGAATCAAAGAAGTAAAGTAATATGAATTTTATTGGTGAGATAACTTTAAATGGTATCATGATAAAAAAAGTTGCAAACAAAAGAAATCAACTAGCCTTTCTACCTACTTAACCAAGAGTCTAAAATAGCCATGATTTTGCTACAAAATGTAGATTTGATTATATAGAGAAGATAGTAACACTCAAATTGTTATATGAAATATCTCGATGATTAAAACTAAAGTGTTTAGTAAACTTATTAATTGTGGCTATGCTTAGTTTGTTAGAGAGTATATAGGTGGTTTAGTAGTGTTAATTCTAAGGCTATAAAGAGCATAAAGTATATTTAAGGAGTTATAGAGCCATTTAATAAAGTGAGTCTTAGTCTTCCAAATGATTAGTATAACATTGATATATATGAAAATGAGAAATAAGAATGTTGTTAAATTTAATAGTTGTAACATTTTACTTGTACATTTAGCCTTCATTAGTCTTAAGAAGTTGTTTATAATAAGTGAAAAGAAAAGTAGAAAAATGGAATCCTTATCTCAAAACCTTATTAGAGGGAAAACAACCTATATGATCATAGAAAAATAGGCATTAGAGATACAAATAAAAACCACTTGACAAAAGTCCTAATGTTCCATAAGTGATTGTAAATGAATTTATAATTTACTTGATTTAAAGCCTTCATAAAACCAATCATGGCACAGAAGTGTTAAGGATAATTAGAAGAGTTAAATTATGAAGAAAATCATTTTCCATCACATTTTTAGTTATATCTCCCATCCAAAAAAACAAATCGATTAGTGAATATGTTTAGTGAGGTATGTTTCAATCTACCATCAATAAGTATGCCATTAAACTTATAAAGAGTATTATGAAGAGACGTCAACCTATAATCATTGAGAGATATGAAATAAAATTTTGTAGGGATTTTAATTTAATATTTGAATGTTTTAGAAGATTTGGGAGTTTGGCCGTAATAAATAAAAAAATAGCAAAACCATTGTAATATACCAAGTGTTATAGAAAAGCTTTGAAGTAATATCATGAGGATTTGGATATTTATCCTTAACAATATTGATATGATAGTTCTTTTCTCTTCATCAGAAAGGTTAACCAAAAGTAGGCTATATACATTAAGAAAAAAAAATCATAAGAAAGTTATAAAATATAATATGAATCTTGATCAAAGAGATTTGAGAAATAATTAACAACTTCATTTGCAATATCAATTTTCTTGCTAACTGTAAGTGAGAAGGGGTAGAGAGCTCTTTAGTGTTCCTAATAGTTTGGCAAATAAATTTAATATCATTTTTTCATTTAAAAAGTTATGAACTTTTTGCACATTGCCTAATTTAGGCTTTATCACAAGTTTTACTATCAATAAGGCATTGTTTTAGTTGTTATTGCTCTTTAAGGGAAAGTAGAGTCGAAAATCTAATCTTTCAAAAGATGAAAGTTCTTTTGTTAATCATTCTTAAAAGAAGCGATATCAAAATAAACACCAATTTTTTATTTTTAGTGCTTTTTTGACATTGCTTAATCTACTTAAAGTAATGCAAAAATGGGTTACCATGAATTAGAGTCCAAGCAGAATCAATAAGCTCAAAAAAACTGGGATAGTGACTTTAATAATTTTTACACATAAATTTTAAATTGAGAGTGTGAAGTATGGAAAATGATTTTAATTGGAGAATGATATATTTAGAGAAGAGTTATAATAAGGAAGTGAAAATATGCAAGGTAACATAATGATGCCTTGCTGTAAAAAGGTATGTCTACTAAGCAATATATTAGATTATCAAATTTTTTATTGCATCAAGTGTAAGATAAACTAATACATAGAAACTCTAGAAGGCTAACATGATATATGCAAGAATTGAAATCAGTCAACTTGTTGGATGAGATAAAACACCTTACTTTTGCATTCTCCTTTAAGATATAATTGAAATAATGAAATAATAGTGAATAATAATTAATCAAAGGTGCAAAATGAATGATAACATCTCACAAATATTTTCTTTTAGTGGCATCATTTTTAGCATAAATGAATGTAATGAGAATTTCATATAGTAATAACCATAAATATACTAGTTGACCTCATTTTAGAGAGGTCTAAATTCTTTTCCTAGAACTAAGGATCAAGCCACTTCGTCGCCCTCTTGTGAAGTCTCACATGGGTAGTCTCAAATCCTCAGCACTTGGTTGAGTTGGTTGCGACCAACATGTTGAAATACATAAAAGAGTTCCTATAGGATCATGAGGCCTTAAGGAAACCTTTTATGACTTGTAATACCACCATGTACANGTGGCATGACCTATGCTTAGTTCACTTTTTAGGATGTTGTATCTGGATTTGTCATGTGAATCACAACAAAAAATTGGGATAGCGACTTTAATATTTTTTACACATAATGATGCCTCGTTGTAAAAAGGTATGTCTACTAAGCAATATATTATATTATCCAATTTTTTATTACATCAAGTGTAAGATAAACCGATACATAGAAACTCTAGAAGGCTAACATGAAATATGCAAGAATTGAAATCAGTCAACTTGTTGGGTGAGATAAAACACCTTACTTTTGCATTCTCCTTTACGATATAATTGAATCCATAAATAATAGTGATAATTAATAAATGGTGCAAAATGAGTGATAGCATCTCACAAATATTTTCTTTTAGTGGCATCATTTTTAGCATAAATGAATGTAATGAGTATTTCATATAGTACTAGCCATAAATAAACTAGTTGACCTCATTTTAGTGAGGTCTAAATTCTTTTCCTAGAACTAAGGATCTAGCCATAGGACTTTTCTATTGAATATCATAGCAGAATAGTGATGTGACCCACCCCACTTAAAAATTCAAGCCACTTCGTTGCCCTCTTATGAAGTTTCACATGGGTGGTCTCAAATCCTCAGCACTTGGTTGAGTTGGTTGCGACCAACATGTTGAAACACATAAAAGATTCTTATAGGATCATGAGGCCTTAAGGAAACCTTTTATGACTTGTAATACCACCATGTACACTCACTCGGACCACCATATACATTCACCTCACTCTACACACTACAAAATCTCCCAAATCAAAAATTCGCCAAATTTTAACCCACATGCCAAATTCAAATTCTCTAAGCCCAAGTCCAAAATTTCATTGTCGTNTGGACCACCATATACATTCACCTCACCCTACAGACTACCAAATCTCCCAAATCCAAAATTTGCCAAATTTTAACCCACATGCCAAATTCAAATTCTCTAAGGCCAAGTCCAAAATTTCATTGTGGTAAATTTTAAGTTCACATCACAGCTAATTTAAAACCACATCAAATTCATGTCCAAACCCAAGCCCAAAATAAATTCCTCTTAACCCATCCTAAGATCCCACAAAATCAAGCTCAATTTTTTTCTTACTTTGCTTTAAATCAAGGGCTAATTCCACCAAAAGTGAGGCTTCCCCTCATCCATTTATTTAGAATCACACCATGGGTCATGAAATTCTTGATTTAATTTTTCTAAATTTTGACTTCATGAAAACACCTCATAAAATGCAAAAATTCTCAAAATCCTTCATCATGAAAATTGCTCAATCCAAATGCACGNCGTAAATTCTAAATTCCAACAAGATCATGGGTAATTTAAAACCACATCAAATTCGTGTCCAAAACCAAGCCCAAAATAAATTCCTCTTAACCTATCCTAAGATCTTACTAAATCAAGCCCAATTTTTTTCTTACTCTGCTTTAAATCAAGGGCTAATTTCACAAAAAGTGAGGCCTCTCCTCATCCATTTAATTAGAATCATACCATGGGTCATGAAATCCTTGATTTAATTTTTCTAAATTTTGACTTAATGAAAACACCTCATAAAATGCAAAAATTCTCAAAATCCTTCATCATGAAAATTGCTCAATCCAAATGCACGCCATGAAACCTCTTCCAAGTCACATGTGAGCCATATTAGCCATGACATGTCATCATTCCTTAAGAGGAAAAAAGAGGACTCTCTTTTAATATTCCCAGGTACAATCTAGACCAAAGGGTGGGTCAGGCTTGGTCTTGGACAAGGTTAGAGAGCTCGGGAATGGGGACTTTTGATTGGGGAGCTAGTTTTGTGGTACTATGTAGCCTTTGGGATAATCAATTTGAGGTTTTGTGGATTTTTGTAGAATGATAAAAACACCCTGGATTTTAGTGATGAAATTAGGGTTTCTCAGCGAGGAAGAGGGGCCAAAAATGATTGGGATGAGCTTCGTGTGGATGGAATGGATGTTTGGAATGATTTTGGCAAATTTTCCCCAAGGTTTGTGCAAATGTCTGCTTCGGTCGTGGGGTGTTGGTGTTTTTATATAGGAACGGAAAGGGTGGCCAAGTGGGCTGGCCAGTGGGTTCATAGGTGGAGGGAAGAATGAGACAATAATTCAATTGGAGTGAGCCACATTGAATGGGTTCAATTTTGATTTTCAACCATGGTGGTGCTCTCGGGTTTGGTGTTTTCTAGTAGCCAAGGTGGCAGACCAAATAGAGAGAAGTCACCAACTTGTTCATGGTGGTCGCGGGTGGAGAGATGTGAAGCAAATAAGAGTTGTGCATTGATAGATGTGAAGCAAATAGGAGCTGTGCATAGATAGATGTGTTTAACTGAAAATGGCTTAGGTTGGGTTTTACTTGGGTCTAGCCTGATAAGAATGCGTTGGGTGGTTTCCCATGGCTGACCAAGATTAGCTGGACAAGCTGAAATGGTGTGGAGAAGTCACAATCCAAATGATTAAAATTAATCATGGGTTAGAGTGAGTCATGAAAGTTGATAAGTGCTTTTTAGGCGATCGTTAAAGGGTTCCCTCTTTTTTCCATTATGTGTATGGTGAAAGGGAAATGACTCACATGGCTTGCATGTGGCTTTGAGGTGGCTTCATGACTTGCATTTGACTTAGTCAATTATCATTAAGAAGGATTTTTTTCAATTTTCAGTGATTTTTAAATGGTGTTGTCATAATTTCAAATGTGGAAGGGGCTAAAGTTACAAATATCATGGTGTATGGTTTCATTTAATTGAATGGATGATGTAAAAATTTTGTCATGTGGGCTCTTGGATTCGGGCTTTTAGAATTTAAGTATGGTGGACTTGAAATTGGGCTTGGGTAAATTTGAATTTACAATTGGATTTTGGTAGGATTGTATTTAAATTTTGATGAAATTTAGTTTGGGGTAGGTTTGGTGGATATTGGGGGTAAATTGAGAATTTTGGTGAATTTTTTTGGTATTTTAGTAAAAATTGGGCATTTTTGTCAATTTTGGCAATTTTGTGGCAATTAGATAATTTTGAGAGGTTTAAAATGATGTTTTGGTGAAAAACTGGGTATTTGGTCAATTTTAGGCATTTTTGGGAATTAAGGAGCATTTTGTTAATTTGGTCAATTTTGGTGGATTTGGGGAATTTTGGGTGAATTTGAGTAAATTGGATGGCTAGGATTCATTTTGGTGAAGTTTTGAGTGAAATTGAGGATTTGACAATTTTTGAGCATTTTGGGAATTAAAGGGTATTTAGGTGTATTTTGGGCAAATTTTCATTTTAAGGTTAATTTTAGGTTGATTGGGTGTTGTGAGCATACAAGCTATGAAAGCCCCCTTAAAGGTATATGGTCCTTGTGAGAACACAATTTAGAACCTCTACATGTTGATCTTAGCCCTTCTAACTAAGGGTTACGGACTTCGGACCACCCATATGACCCTTTAAAAGAGTTAGGAAGTATACGAGGAGCTTATTGGAGGAGATAAGTCAATTACGGTAAATGGATGGTTTTGGATGTGTTGAGGAGTTTGGGGTGAGTGCAATCGTGTGTGTGCATAACCAAGCCATCCAGGGTTGCCCTAAGGCTTCATGATCTGATAAGAACTCATTCTTAGGTCTTCACATCTTGGGCTTAGCCATCTCAAGTGACAAATGAGAGCTTGTGACTACCCATGTGAGACTCGACAAGAAGATTCAAGAAATGTTCAGAATTTCTACGAGGTTAGGTTCCATCACTATTCCTCTAGACTAATCAATAAGAAAGTCTTATGTCTAGATCCTTGGCTTCTAAAGAAGTGAACTATACCTCATAAAAAATGAGGTCAACAAAGTACGTTGCGTTGACCCATTGATTCAGTTTATTTGGGTTAACCTGAGTTAGATCAATTTGACATTGTGATTCAGTTGATTTGGGTCAACCCATGTTTGGTTGGGTTGACCCGCTGATTTAGTTGACTTTGTCTAAGTTGGGTTAGACAAAAGTGTTGTTAAAATTGGCTTAAGTTTAAATTGGGCTAGACCTAATAGTGTTTAGGTTGTAGTTATGTTTATTTTGGGTTAGAACTAATGAACTTGATGTTGAACTTGGTCTAATTTAGGTTAGACCTAAGGTGGTTTGGTTTGAACTAGATCCAAGTTAGGCTAGATCTACTAGGATTTAAGTTGAACCAGGTCTATGTTAGGTCAGAGCTACTTAGGTTTATGTGGGACTAGGTCTAAGTTAGGTTTTACCTAGAAGGGTTTAAGTGGGACTAGGTCTAAGTTGGGTTAGACCGAGTATTATTTAAGTTGAACTAGGTTTAAATTAGGTTAGACCTTGTTGGGTTTGGTTTTAACTAAGTCTAGCTTGGATTAGACCTGGGATGGTTTAGGTTGGACTAGGTCTTAGCTGAGTTAGATCTAGTAGGTTTCAAGGTTGTACCAAGTCAAGGTTGAGTTAGATCTAGAAAGATTTAGGTTAAGCTAGGACTAATTTGGGTTAGACCTAGTAAGGTTTGAGCTAGGTCTCCAGTTAGGTTATGCTTAGAGTTCAGCCCTTGCTTGACTTGAACTAGGTTATATCTGGTAGGTGGTCAGGTCTAACCTCAAATAGATTTGGGTTCAATTGTGAGTCTAGTTGAGTTAGGTCTAATTTGGGTTAGAGCTAAGTCAAATTAGACCAAGCAAAGCTCAAATTGGACTAAGCCTTGGCTTATTAGGTTGACTCCATGATTAGAGGGGTAACCATGGTGTTACGTCCTAAAAATCCTTTAGGCCAAGCCTTTAAGGCTCACAAAGTGTTTTAAGTTAATGTTAGGGGACATATTTGGGCCAAGATGTAAAATTTTAATTCTTACACTTTTACCCCTAGGTTTCTAAAATACATTTTTAAGTTCTTAGGGGTGAAAATTGTCATTTTAGGGTTTAATTTCACTTTTTTAAATTTTCTTTTTAACTTCCTTTTAAATTTCCATTGTTCTAATTTTTATTTCAATTTTATATTTATTTTTCTAAATAATTATATTTTGGGTAGAAAATTAGTCATTTTAAGGTTAGCGAGATCCGGAGACTTTGGAAATATGAANAGGACTCTCTTTTAATATTCCCAGGTACAATCTAGACCAAAGGGTGGGTCAGGCTTGGTCTTGGACTAGGTTAGAGAGCTCGGGAATGGGGACTTTTGATTAGGGAGCTGGTTTTATGGCATTATGTAGCCTTTGGGATAATCAATTTGTGGTTTTGTGGAGTTTTGTGGAATGGCAAAAACACCCTAGATTTTAGTGATGAAATTAGTGTTTCTCAGCGAGGAAGAGGGGCCAAAAATGATTGGGATGAGCATGATTGGGATGAGCTTTGTGTGGATGTAATGGAAGTCTAAAATGATTTTGGAAAATTATCCCCAAGGTTTGTGCATCTGTCCCCTTTGTTCATGGGATGTTGGTGTTCTTATAGGTAGGGATAGGGTGGCCAATTGGGCTTACCAGTGGGTGCTTAGGTGGAGGGAAGAATGAGGCAATAATTCAATTGGAGTGAGCCACATTGAATTGGTTCAATTTTGATTTTTGACCATGGTGGTGCTCTCGGGTTCGGTGTTTTCTGGTAGCCAAGGTGGCGGACCAAATAGAGAGAAGTCACCAACTTGTTCATGGTGGTTGGGGGTGGAGAGATGTGAAGCACATAGGAGTTGTGCGTAGATAGATGTGTTTAACTGAAATTGGAAAGGGGTTTGGCTTAGGTTGGGTTTGACTTGGGTCTAGCCTCATGAGAATGGGTTGGGTAGTTTCCCATGGCTAAGCAAGATCAGGTGGACCAGCTGAAATGGTGTGGAGAAGTCACAATCCAATTGAGTAAAATTAATCATGGGTTAGAGTGACTCATGAAAGTCGATAAGTTCTTTTTAGGGGATCATTAAAGAATTCCCTATTTTTTTCATTATGTGTATGGTGAAAGGGAAATGACTCACATGGCTTGCATGTGGCTTGGAGGTGGCTTCATGGCTTGCATTTGACTTACTCAATTACAATGAAGAAGGATTTTTTCAATTTTTGATGATTTTTAAATGGTGTTGTCATAATTCCAAATGTGGAAGGGGCTAAAGTTACAAATATCATGGTGTATGGTTTCATTTAATTGAATGGATGATGAAATTGTCATGCGGGCTCTTGGATTTGGGCTTTTAGAATTTAAGTATGGTGGGCTTGAAATTGGGCTTGGGTAATTTTGAATTTACAATTGGATTTTGGTAAGATTGTACTTAAATTTTGATGAAATTGAGTTTGGGATAGGTTTGGTGGATATTGGGGGTAAATTGAGAATTTTGGTGAATTTTTAGGTATTTTAGTAAAAATTAGGCATTTTTGTCAATTTTGGCACTTTTGTGGCAATTATATAATTTTAAGAGATTTAAAATGATGTTTTGGTGAAAAATTAGGTATTTGGTCAATTTTGGGCATTTTTAGGAATTGAGGGGCATTTTGGTAATTTGGCCAATTTTGGTGGATTTGGGGAATTTTGGGTGAATTTAAGTAAATTGGATGGCTAGGATTTGTTTTGGTGAAGTTTTAAGTGAAATGGGGGATTTTGACAATTTTTGGGCATTTTGGGAATTAAAGGGTATTTAGGGGTATTTTGGGCAAATTTTCATTTTAGGGTTAATTTGAGGTTGATTCGGTGATGTGAGCATACAAGCTATGAAAGCCCCCTTAAAAGTATATGGTCCTTGTGAGAATGCAATTTAGAACCTCTACATGTTGATCTTAGTATGGCCTTGTGAGAATGCAATTTAGAACCTCTACATGTTGATCTTAGTCCTTCTAACTAAGGGTTGGGGACTTTAGACCACCCATATGACCCTTTAAAAGAGTTAGGAAGTATACTAGGAGCTTCTGGGAGGAGATAAGTCAATTACGGCAAATGGATGATTTTGGATGTGTTGAGGAGTTTGGGTGAGTGCAATTGTGTGTGTGCAAGACAAAGCCATCCAGGGTTGCCCTAAGGCTTCATGATCCGATAAGAACTCATTCTTAGGTCTTCACATCTTAGGCTTAGCCATCTCAAGTGATAAATGAGAGCTTGTGACCACCCATGTGAGACTCCACAAGAAGATTCAAGAAATGTTCAGAATTTCTACGAGGGTAGGTTCCATCACTATTCCTCTAGGCTAATCAATAGGAAAGTCTTATGGCCAGATCCTTGGCTTCTAAAGAAGTGAACTAGACCTCATAAAAAATGAGGTCAACAGAGTTACGTTGCATTTACCCATTGATTCAGTTAACTTGGGTTAACTTGAGTTAGGTCAATTTGACATTGTGATTTAGTTGATTTGGGTCAACCGAAGTTTGGTCAAGTTGACCCGCTGATTTAGTTGACTTGGTCTAAGTTGGGTTAGACAAAAGGGTTGTTAAAATTGGCTTAAGTTTAAATTGGGCTAGACCTAATAGTGTTTAGGTTGTAGTTATGTTTATTTTGGGTTAGAACTAATGGACTTGATGTTGAACTAGGTCTAATTTAGGTTAGACCTAAGGTGGTTTGGTTTGAACTAGATCCAAGTTAGCCTAGACCTACTAGGATTTAAGTTGAACCAGGTCTAAGTTAGGTCAGAGCTACTTAGGTTTATGTCGGACTATGGCTAAGTTAGGTTATACCTAGAAGGGTTTAAGTGAGACTAGGTCTAAGTTGGGTTAGAGCAAGTATTATTTAAGTTGAACTAGGTTTAAGTTAGGTTAGACCTTGCTGGGTTTGGTCTGAACTAAGTCTAGGTTGGATTAGATCTGGGATGGTTTAGGTTGGACTAGGTCTTAGCTGGGTTAGATCTAGTAGGTTTCAAGGTTGTACCAAGTCAAGGTTTAGTTAGATCTAGAAAGATTTAGGTTAAGCTAGGACTAATTTGGGTTAAACCTAGTAAGGTTTGAGCTAGGTCTCCAGTTAGGTTAGGCTTAGAGTTCAACCCTTGCTTGACTTGAACTAGGTTATATCTGGTTGGTGGTCAGGTCTAACCTCAATTAAATTTAGGTTCAATTGTGAGTCTAGTTGAGTTAGGTCTAGTTTGGGTTAGACCTAAGTCAAGTTAGACCAAGCCAAGCTCAAATTTGACTAAGCTTAGGGTTATTAGGTTGACTCCATGATTAGAGGGGTAACCATGGTGTTACTTCCTAAAAATCCTTTAGGACAAGCCTTTAAGGCTCACAAAGTGTTCAAGTTAATGTTAGGGGACATATTTGGGCCAAGATGTAAATTTTTAATTCTTACACTTTTACCCCTACATTTCTAAAATTCATTTTTAAGTTCTTAGGGGTGAAAATTGTCATTTTAGGGTTTATTTTCACTTTTTTAAAGTTTCTTTTTAATTTCCTTTTAAATTTCCATTGTTTTAATTTTTATTTCAATTTTTTTTTTAAATAATTAAATTTTGGGTAAAAAATTAGTCATTTTAAGGTTAGCGAGATCCGGAGACTTTGGAAATATCAGAAGATATTCCCAAAGGTGGAGGAAAATTTCCCTCAAAAGTTTTGATTTTCTGGCTTTATAATTAATTTTTAATAATTACAATACTCTATAGATTATTTAATTAATTAAAATTAAATTAAAAGGTAAGTATTTTTATTTTTTATTATTTTTTTATTTTCTCTTATATTCCAAGAGTCGAGAGAAATTTTTATTTTATAAAAGCTAAGTATTTTTATTTATTATTATTTTTTTATTTTCTCTTATATTCCAAGAGTCCAGAAAAATTTTTATTTTTTTTGTGATTTTTTTACATTATGTTATGTATTTTTAAAGTTTTATTTAATTTCCTAAATTTATTTAATTCAGAAAATCTAAATTTTTAGCTTAACCATAAGGCACTAACTGGATCCTCAGACGCTCTAAAGCTCCACATGTCGTCATGTGATTGGGTACACTTTTCAAGCAAGTGCTGCGCTTTCTTGCAGTTTGGTTCTCTCATCCTTTGCTGTTTCGTGGTCAGATTTTGTCTCCGACCGTAGGTTTCTATATAGAAAAACGAAAGACATTGGATCATCATCCTTACAAGAAAGAGAACAGAGAACCAAGAAACACCCATCATGAAACCCTAATATCTCACTTGATTCTCAACCAAATTAGTCGAGGTTTGTTCCTACACATTCCTCTAGTTGAGATGAAGGTATATGCACGACTAGGTGGACATACATTGTTGGTTTTTTTCATAAAATAGCCAACTGAGAGCTAATTATAGGGAATTTGATTCATACCTTGTCCTAAGTGGTGAGGCTTCTTTTTCGCTTGACAAAGAGTACCGCCTTGGTGTCATGAACCTCTTCCTTACTTCAATTTGAATTATGGATGGGTCTAAATAGGATCTAAACTAAAGGATGCCACAGTTTGGTGGTGGAATGGATTAGGGGCCAAAGGGAGGCTTAATTTTGATATTGGAGAGTGTCTTAAATTTTTGTAAAGTTTTTTGGAGGGTTGGTTTTGAGTTTTGAGAGGATTGATGTCATGGCCAAAATTGGCACTAAGCTTGAGTGGTGAAATTTTTGATAATGAAGGGTAAGACTTAAGGATTGTGGCAATCGATTGCCTTGGTTAGGGGGAGCACTTTTGCTCTTGGGAGCAAGAGATTTAAGTGGCTGAGAAGAGAGCTTGATCATGTGTAGAAGCTCTCAGGTTTGGGCTTTTCGTATCCATATATACTCATAATGGAAGCTCATGGGTTGAGCTTGGCCGACGATGGGAAGTGACCCGACCCGTAATTTCATGTATTTTTAATGTCCAAAATATTGCCAAATACTTGACCTAAATTATATTCAGCGACTAGTGTGAATAAATGAAATGATATTGAAAATAAATAATAAATCTTTACACTAGAGATAATACGCGAGTATACGTATCGTTCAAATAATATATGATTTTCCTTGAAAACCCCAGTATCGATCCCACGAGGATAATTGAATTATTTAAATTGGCCTGCTAAACTCAAAAGAAAATTCTATTTAAATTAGTGATTTAAATGAAAATGAGATGATAATAATGGTTAAGACTAAATTATAGTAGAAAGAAACAACTATATTTAATAGTTTAATAAAAGTAATTCTATTGAGTTTGAATAATATGTAAAGATTTTTCCCATTGTAATGAGATAATAATCTAATTAAAATTTAAATAACTAAAAATATGATGATGTATTGTGACAAATAGGAGCATTCCTATTCCTTACCCCCTCCCAGTGCTAGTAAAGAACATTGGCTAATTTAGAGTTTTTCAACAGCTTGTGTAGTAGTGCTCAATAGATTATGACCTCCCACCTCCAGATTACTCACTTTGCCCTCTCTATAGGACCTATTAGGTACCCTTACGATCAAAACTCTAAACCAAATTTTATGAAGAATCTAGTTTGCCATCCTAGAAACATCAATTCTATGATCATCAAAATATATCTCCATAGCTATTTGCACTCCCGTTTAGGTGATCTTAATGCCTCTGCCCATAATGAAGTGCGGCACTCACTAGTTGGGTGAAATCATAGCCCTCCCAGATCTTTATGTTTCTCAACAGATTTTAACCTCATAAGTGGCCAATTTATAAAGTCAATGAAGAATCGGTGAAAATTTCATCACAATTTTTAAAAGTAAAAAAGAAATCTATAAATCATTCTCATCTCACAAGATTAATTCCCAAGAGCAAGGAGAAAAAAGGGAACTACCCAGAATTCATGGAGAATAGAACAAAAACAACAAATTTGTATTGAAATCCAAGCTTTAGAAATAAAAACTTAAACAAAATACAAAATATCTTATGTCTTCTCTCCAACACAAATTTTGTAGTCTACTTGAATAAATCTCCAAATTATTACTCTTACAAGACAAAACACACTTAAACATACACTTAAACACAAAAGTGGGACTTTCTAAAGCCTTCAAATGCTACCAAAAAGTCCTCTTTTTTGTCCAATTTTTGTCCATATTAATAGATCTCTAAAAATAACCATGGTTTACATCAAACACCCCTTCAAAATTTGGTCAAATTCAATAGATCTTCTAGAAGGGAAGTTATTGGCACTATAGTGCCAGTCTGGGCGCTATAGTGCCCTCTATCTACACCTGTGGAGCTATAGCGCTAGGTGGCAGCGCTATGGAACCGAACCATTTTGCACCATTTTTGCTCATTTTTCCCTCATTTTCTCCAAATGTCCATTCCATGTGCCTGAAACCAAAAACATACATAATATCTTCATTTAAAGTGCAATATCACTAAAAATAAGTATATAACGATCATAATATATGTACTAAAAAAGGTAATTTTAAGGTGGATCATTCCCCAACCTTAAACGTTACTTGTTCTCATGTAACTTATTTATACTATGTAAAAATTATAACTTGTGGAAGTGAGTTTAACTTAGATATTTCTATAGTTTTTATTTTATAAATGTGATAGTAAAACTTTAGAAAAATTTTTAATAACTCGGTTTGAAACAAACATATAAGAATATTTAATAGTCAAGTTTAAGAATTATGATTTTCTATTTATTTCAGCAGTAATTGTAATTTGGGCATGTTTTGAATACTTAGAAGAATTACAATAAAAAGAACTTCAAAAGGAATTTATTATTAAAGATTATCATATTTTAACCCCTAACATAGAAATGTAATTAAGTTCCTTTCCTTATGATGATTCAAGTGGAGCAAATTTTTGATTAGACATATCCTCAAGCTTGTCCTCACATATTTTCATTCTTGCTCTTCTTCTTTTTTTTTTCCTTTTCTTTTTTTTTTCTTTTTCTTTGGGATATTTTTCAATATTTTCTTTTTCTTTTCATGTCATGCGAGGATTACTATATCTAGATAGCATTTAATGATTTTGAACTCCTCCCTCATCTTCTTAAAGTTAAAAACTTTCCACATTTCCTTATTTTGAAAAAAAATTGTATTAGCTTTGAAAAATATTTTTCATAAAGTCTCAATTCATTCTTTTTAAGGTAAAACTCTAAAACTATTAACAATTCCAAAAATACAATTTTATTTATCTTAAATAGTAAAAACATAAACTTATCCTTTCATACCAAATATTTTAACTTTAGAACTAACCTTTATTATAAAAAACATTAACATAAGTTTTCTAAAACATTTATAAAATTTAAAATATAGTTCTCTTAAGTTATCCTAACTTAACATAGGTTATGTTAAATTAAAATTTAAAAATGTAGTTCTCTAAGGATCACTAATTTTTAGTTCTTTTTAAAAAGATTTTCTTCCTTCCCCTAAACTTAATTTTTTAATTAATTTCAATAGGTTAGTTTGGGTAGAAAGAAAAATTATAAAGTTTTAAAAACAATAGAATAGTACATGTACAAGTAATAAAGACAAGTGAAATTAGTATGTCTAAAAATAAAAAGACTATTCAAGCATTTACATTGAAGTAAAAGATAAACATTAAAAATAATATAACAGTTTAGTGGAATAAACATAACTTTAACAATTTACTCAAATGCACATTTAAACATTCTAACAAACATACAATAACATACTAACTATAAAAAATCTAAACATGAAAAAAAAAATACAACAAAACAAACAGAAAACACTATACATCATCATCACCTTCATCACCATCATCATCACCATCATCATCATCATCAAAGCCTACATCCTCCTCCATTTCATCAAACTTGTAAGGTGTATATCTGGGGCAAGTAAGAAATACTACCGAGTAGTCACCCCTTATGAATTTCTCCATCACCTCATGATAACTAATATCATAATGTACTCTTCTCTGTATATACTCATCATTATGATCAAGATGAGCTTCTAAACGTTTTTTTTGTTGATTCTATAATGTTGATATATCTCCTTATTGAATAAATAATTATTCCATTATAGTTTCAAGTGAAGTAGTAATAGATGTAGAAGGTCTAGAAGTTGAAGCTGAAGCTGAAGTAGATGGGAATATCAGAGCCTATATCTAGATCTTACACTATTATGTTTTCCATACATCTCCAAATTAGTTTTTCCAATGGGTTTATGAGAAGGTAAAACTTCTTTCCAAGTATCATATTTTACTCTAGATTCAACACACATAATAGTAATAAGAGCAGGATAACCCACACCTCTAGTATTTCCTCCCCTCAAAGAAATAAGCATATTCTTGTAAATTAAGGAGCCAATGCCACTTGTTTTGCTCATCTGAATGCAATATTTCAATGTCACTCTTTCTTGAGTTACCTCACTAGAGTGATTAGTAGGAAGAAACCAACCAGAAATAAAATAATGCCAGACATGAGAATGAACATTTAGCTTCGAGAAAGGAAATTTTACCTGACGTCCATTCTTAATCTTCCATACTCCATTACCATCAGTAAAAAATTGCATAATCTCATCCAATTCCTCTTCAGTAAGATGAAACTCAGAATAAAAAAAGTATGAACACTATGCAACTTGTAAATGTGATTGACCCGAGCAGGACTTATGCCCACATGTTGCCCTCTAACATAAACTAAATCATTAGATTCATCAGGTAAATTTGCGTAGAGTTCTCTAACCACATAAATCACAGTGATGATAGTGAAATAGCAAATACTTTCCTACTATTGCACTACAATCATATATTCCATCATTCCACCCTGATGAAGGAAACTACATTATGTAATCAACTTCGTAGATTGTATATCGTTGTACAGGTCCTTGGCTTTCATGCTCGAGAATTTATCAACATCAAAAATTCCCTTTTCTTTTCCTCTTTTCATCTTAGGAGCCATGACAAAATCTAGAAATTCCATAAAAAATTCCAAGAAATCTTAAATATATGATTTTTAGGCTTCAACTTTAAGGGTTGAGGGAATGAGACCTTTGATTTATTCAAGGCATCTCGTTCCATTTCTTTGAGATCAATTTAAGACCACCTTAAATGGAGTAAGGCATCTGATTCTCCTTCCGTGATTGATATCTGAATTTTAATTCTAATCTTGGGGTGAATATCTGAATCCTAATTCTTATCCTTCAATATACCTGAATCCTGATAATTTGAAATCCACCTTTTAATCGCCAGCGGGAGTTCCATGTTCTCATTCCAATTGGATATTCACTTGTCAAATCCCCAGCTCAAACAATTCTCACTAAAATCTACTCTTTGTTCTAGGTCTGTTGACTTAGAAAATCTGTGTTATTTTTATTGATCTCGTCGGTCAATGCCGTTACATGCGGTGTGCTTCCCCGGCACACTACACCTATTGGGGGTCCATTTGTTGACCTCATTTTTGGTTGAGGTCTAGTTTTTTTTCCTCTTTAGTAGCCTAGGGTCTAGACATAGGATTTTCCTGTTGAATATTCCTAGAAGACTAGAAAAGGAACCCTAACCATTAGAATTTCCAAATTCTTCTTTGCTCAACTTGAAGTTCCACATATTCGTCCTAACCTCTAGCACTTAGTAGGTGGAGTCAATATGGGGGAACTCAAGGGGAGTCTCCCATAGGATGGTTAGACCTTAGGACTAACCCTGGGTGGTCTGGTGATGGTTGAAATGGCTTGCACACATTAAACTTTCTTGCATACCCATAACCCTAAGACCTTGATTTGGTCCCATTATTCCTTTTGGAAAGCTCATATGAATGAACTTATACCCCTAGTTTTGACTAAGAAGGTTAGAACCAGCATATTGAGCATCCAAAATGAATCCTCATATGGCTCCTATTGGTTTGATATGGCTTCATGGCTTAATTGCCCATTCTAGCCTAAAATCACAAAATTATCAAAATACCCCTACAACCCTAATTTTTGCCAAAAAGCCCAAAATTACTCAGAATACCAAAATTTGCTCAAAAAATTATCTCAAACCACTCACCACTACCTAAATTGACCAAAATTCACATAAATCACCAAATTCCCAAATACACCCAAATTGCCAAAAATTACCAAAATGCCCCACATGACCCAAAAATATCAAAAATTTCCAAAAATTTTGAAATCATCCAAAATATTCCCAATTTCAATTTTTAACCACCACAATGACCGAATTTGACCAAAAGCCCCAAATTTTGCCCTTAAGGGCCCAATTTCCCCAAATTAGCCTCAATCTTGGCCCAATTAACCCCAATATTGCCCAATTTCAATTCCAAAATAAAATTCAATATCCCCAGTCGCAATCCTAATAGAATACAAGCTCAATTTGACCCAATTGGAAGCCTAATTTCACCCAAATTAAAAAGCCCCAATTTGACCGTATGACTAAATCCACCAAGTTGACCTTCAAATTCAATTCAAATCATTTAAAATTACCTTCAAACTCTTCATGATATCTTCCTACACCAAAATCAACATTCAATTAGCCCAAATTTTAGCCCAAATTAAACCTTAATTTTAAAATCCCAAGCCCGCTACATCTAATTTCAAAAGTTCAAATCCAAATCCCACGTGACATTTTTTTTTCTCTTCATTACCAATTTGATTAAAATCATTCCCTATGTTTTAAATTCATGATCAAATCATTCCATATTAAGCCTCATAAAAAAATCCACAAAAATACCCCATAATTCCAAAAATCCTTCCCCATGCAAGATCACCAAGCCAAAGAGAAGCCATGAAGCCACTCCCAAGCCATAAGTGAGCCATGAAAGCCTTGCCACCTCATCAAGCTATTAATGGCAAGAGGCCAAGCCACTTTCAAATATCCTTAAGATCCTTTTTAACCCACTTCATGAAACACCCAAACCACATGCATATGGCAAATTACTTGGATAGAGACCTCGCCTTACGATTAAGCTGAATCATCTGCTTTCCTTAAGCATCCAAACCATCCTTGGTGAGTGAAACCAGCCCCAAACCATGACTTGATCCAATTGATTGCACCAAACTCAAGCTCTTACCTTTTCCACATTCCTCTTTACTTCAATACCTTAACACTTGACCAACCCCAATTGATTGCACCAAGCCCAAGATCTAATCCCCCTGACAAAATGGTGACTTGATTATGGCCGACCAGCCACCATCGCTGAAGGAAAACACCATGGCCAAGGGAGCCCATATGTTCAAAACTTAAAATTAAACCAATCCAAGCTACCTCATTCCAATTGGACACATGCATTCTTCTTCACTCCACCTAAGCAAGCTTTTCCACCCACCAATTGCCCCTGGTGACCACCATGGCCTCCTCTATTTAAACTCACCCTCCACGGTCAAAGGGAAGAGAGCTTGAAATTCCTTAGGGAGGCTCTGCCAAATTGATCCCAGAGCTTCTTCAAGACCAGACCTTCTTCAAGACCCACTAAGTTCAATGCAACCATCCTCAAGCCCTCAAATCAACTATTCGAGCTCAATTTTGGAGCTCAAAATCAAGTCCAAAACATGACATCCCTCTAGACTACAACCAAGTTTTGACATTTTGGTCCTTCAAATCTTCACATTTTGGTCCTTCAAATCTTCACATTTTGGTCCTTTTTGCTCCAAATTTGATCTTTTTTGCATCTTTTTGCTCCAATGACCCTAATTCATCATTCGTGCAACAAAACATCAAAAATACCTTTCTTTAAAGTGCAATATTATCAAAAACAGTATAAAATAGGTATGAAAATCTCAACATATTTTCCTTTGGTCAAAATCTCCCAAACTTAACTATTACTTATCCTCAAGTAATTTTTATACTATGTAAAGGTTATGATCTATTGTAGTAAAGTTTTAATTTAGAAATACTATAAGTTTGATCTAATTAAATACCATAGTGAGATTTTCAGAAAAAATTCAAGTAATTAAATTAACTCTATAGCTACAAGAATATCTAGTCATCAAGTTTAAGAGGTATTTTTCTTTTCATTTCAAGAATAACTATATGTTGCAATATTAAGTCACTTAGAATATCCAAAAGATAGAAACTTTTAGGTACAAATCTAGTCATCAAGTTTTAAGCAAAAAAATTTCAAGCAATTAAATTAACTTTGTAGGTACAAGACTATCTAGTCATCAAGTTTAAGAGTTCTAGTTTTCAACTCTATAAGCCATGATTAGCTAGTCATCAAGTTTAAGAGTTCTAGTTTTCTATTCATTTTAAGAATGACTATATGTTGTAATATTTAGTCATCAAGTTTAAGAGTTCTAGTTTTCTATTCATTTCAAGAATGACTATATGTTGTAATATCAAGTCACTTAAAAAAAAATTTCAAGTAATTAAATTAACTCTGTAGGTACAAGACTATCTAGTCATTCAAGTTTTAAGAAGTTTTCTATTTACTCTTCTATTCATTTCAAGAATGACTATATGTTGCAATATTAAGTCACTTAGAATATTCAAATGATAAGAATTCATGAGAACACTACTAGTAAAAGATCTATTCCATAAATATAAGTTCAGGAATTTATTTAGGTTTTCCCTTTAGGTAGGTCCAGTGAAGAAAACTACTAGTAAAAGATCTAATCCATAAATATAAGTTCAGGAATGTATTTAGGTTTTCTCTTTAGGTGGGTCCAGTGAAGCCAATTTTTGATTAGGCATATCCTTAAGCTTCCCCTCACTTTCATTTTTTTTCTTTTCTTTTCTCTTTTTTATTTGGATTGCTTTCAATCCTATATATTTTTCTTTTCTTTTTCAGGGATTGTTGTCAATCCTTTCTTTTTCCTTTTTCAAGTGAGGATTATTATATCTGGATAGCTTTTAATGATTTTGAACATCACCTTTCTTTCCCTAAATTTGAAACTCGAAGAATTCCTTTTATCTTATAAATATTTCATAGCTTTTACATTTTTGAGCCCCAATCTTTTCTTCTCAAATAAATTTCCAGATTCTTAATACTTCAAAATATAGTTTCTTTACTTTAAATAGTTAACTATAATCTTATTCTCTTATACAAAATATCTTAAGTTACAAAAACTTTACTTTAAATAGTTAACGATAGTGTTATTCTCTTATACTAAATATCTTAATCTACAAAAATAATTTTCCTTACAAAAATATTCCTTCAAATCTACCATAATATTTAAATATCTACAAAATATAGTTATCTGAATTAAATTCNATTTAAATCTACCATAATATTTTAATATCTACAAAATATAGTTCTCTGAATCAAATTCACTACATAAAATCATATTAATAATTTTTAAAATATTGAAATAGAGAACATCTAATAATTAATCTTTTTCTTCCCTCCCCCAAACTTAAATTTTTCAATATNCTAAATATAAGTTATACCTCAGTACTTTAGGCATTTTTATCTTTCTGAAATTTTTGTAGTTCCTTCTCAAAATTTTTACTTTAACTGGTCTGTAGTATTAGGAGTTTTCTATATAAAGCATTAGAGAATTTGCTGGGTAATGAAATTTTGAAATAAGTATAAAACTAAATATTATACAAACAATATTTCACTAACACATCATAATACAATTTTATAAAGTACTAATCAAAGTCTATTATAACTACACATGCAAATTTCAACTACAATGCTAAACNGTTGAATATAAATCATACCTCAGTATTTTAGGCATTTTCATCATTTTGAAATTTTTTGCAGTCCTTCTCAAAATTTCTACTTTACCTGGTCTATAACATTAGGAGCTTTCTACACATATAAATCATTAGAGAATTTGCTGGGTAATGAAATTTTGAAATAAGTACTGAACTAAATATTAAACAAATATAATAATTCACTAACACATTCACAATACTAAACAAAATAATTACAATTAAAATACAAAAATGAAAATCAAATCACATTACAATTCACAAAGTACTAATCAACATCTATTATCCTACACATGCAAATTTTAACTACCACACTAACAATTATAAAAATTATTAAAATTATCCAATTACAACAAAAATAAAAGTACAAAAAAACATTTGTTTCTATTATAAAAATTACAAACATAAAAGTAAAAGTACATTGATTACATTCAGATATCAAAATCCCAAACTATGTCTTCATCTCCTTGGTCAGCAGGTGGATTGGGCTGATACTAAGTATATCGGGGGCACTTAAGAAAAGTAACATCAGGCTCACCTCTATAGTGCCGGGCCTAAGCTTCGTAATAAGCTATCTCAAAATTTTAATGCCTCTAAAGGTACTCACTATCATAATCATGTCGACGTTCTAAACCTCCATTCCGTTTATTTATTAACTCTATACTTTTTTGCTGCAAGGTCAATTCATTCATCAAATCAGTCAAAGTAGGGGAGCTAGAAGAAGGAAGGTCATAACTAGTAGAGGGGACATCTCTACTAGTAGAAGGTTCTTGACTCCTACTCCCATTCTCCATTTTTTGTGGGATTCATAAGTCTTCAAATTAGCTTTACTAATGGGTTTCATAAAGTAAACCCATTCCTCATCTCCTCCAGCTTCCACTCTAAAAAGTTAGCAAAGTGCATAAATGAGGCTAGGATGTCCTAGACCTCCACTTGTTTCACTCCTTATTGTGGTCAATATATTCTTAAAAATAGTTCTCCCTACATTTATATTTCTATTATTCTGAATATAACAATTCAGAATAGCTCTATCTCTTGTTACCTCACTATGGTGATAGGTCGGTAACAGAGTAGAGAAAATGAAATAGTGTCACGCCTTAGAGGTGGCATTCAACATGGAAGCAACAAAATTTACTCGTTCTCGCTGCTTTATCTTCCATAGAATAACTCTATCTCTAGTTACCTCACTATGGTGATAGGTTGGTAACAGAGTAGAGGAAATGAAATAACTCTATCTCTAGTTACCTCACTATGGTGATAGGTCGGTAACAGAGTAGAGGAAATGAAATAGTGTGGCATTTAACATGGAAGCAGAAAAATTTACCTGTTCTCGTTGCTTTATCTTCCATGTTCCTTTCCCATCAGATGAAAAAGTTGATCACATCATTGAGGGGGCCTTCCATCGTACTAAAGGATTTGTAGTGGTAGGAAAGTTGATCACATCATTCAGGGATTCCATCGTACTAAAGGATTCATAATGACAGCTATAAGAGTCTGGGACTTCGTAAAAGGTGTTTGCTTTATCTTCCATGTTCCTTTCCCATCAGTGAGAAAGTTGATCACATTATTGAGGGGGCCTGTTCTCGCTGTTTTATCTTCCATGTTCCTTTCCCATCAGTGAGAAAGTTGATCACATCATTAAGGGGGCCTTCAGTACTAAAGGTTTCATAGTGGCAGTTATAAGAGTGGGACTTTGTAAAAGGTGTTAATTCGCGCGACATTAAATTCAACAAGAAATCCCTGCACTTGAACGATTCCATCTTCAGAATATAACACGTTGGCATAGAATTCTTTCACAATATTTGCATCAGCCTTATTGGTGGTGTAACAGAAGTTCTCCCACCTCTACTCGATAATAATTTGTTCAATTTCTCCTCCCGAACTCTCAAAAACTCTATCTTGTATGCACTTATTTCCTTCAAACACTGAAGTAAACCTTGATTGAGCCTTCGCATTATTGAAGCGAGACTCATCGAATTTAAGTTGTCTCTTTTATCGTGGAGCCATTTCAATCTAATCAAAAATATAGAAAAAAATCCAAATTATACTTCAAATATGTAAATAATGGCTTCTAAGAGTGATTCTAAGAGTTCAAAACTAAATTCCATGAATTTCTTCCCAATATTTTCTTCACATTCTCAAATTTTTTGGATCTTCTCAATGTGGAAGAAATTCATTGTGAAAATCAAATATTTTTAGTTTGGAGTGAAGCTCTTACCTAGAGATGATCAAATCTGG
>JXCR01139404.1:2238-31500 GCA_002079205.1 Phalaenopsis hybrid cultivar
CAGCAATTTAATGCAAATGTGCTTGGATTTCACAAAGATATCTTAAGCATGTGCATTTTTGGAAATAAGATCCCTTAATTTGGGGGACCTTTGGTCCATGGCTTGATTTAGGTGATTTCATGGTGTTTGGACTGGTCACTAAGTCCAACTAATGGTTATGGTGGAGTTAATTTGGTAGTTCTAAGGAGGTTATGTCAAAATTAGTGTATGGGTCCAAGTGGGAGCAAATGACCAAAAATTGGGTTTGGGCTAGATTAGCCAAGTCAATTGGCCCAAATAATTGTTGCATTTTGTTTATATGATCATAAGGAACAACTTTGGTGAAGGATGGAAGTGGTTTTCAGTTCAATTGAAAGGTCAATTTGAGGGAATTTTGAACTTTAATCAATTTGGTCATGTTGGGCTAGGCTTGGGTCTAGGTTGGGTTAACCTTGGGCTAAGTCCAAATTTATTATTATAAATGGTCAATAGAGACCTCATGAAGAGTTTTAAACATGAATTGGATGCCAATTTGGAGGTTAAGGCAATCAATTGGCCTCATGAAGAGTTTTCAACATGAATTGGATGCCAATTTGGAGGTTAAGGCAATCAATTGGGGGAAATTTGGGGACTTAGCCAATTTGGGGCTAAATTTGGGAATTTTGGATTTAGGCCAAAATAAAATAGATTTAAATAGTTTTGAATATGAATTGGATGCCAATTTGGAGGTTAAGGCAATCAATTGGGTGAAATTTGGCCAACATGAATTGGATGTCAATTTGGAGGTTAAGGCAATCAATTGGGTGAAATTTGGGGACTTCGCCAGTTCGGGGCTAAATTTGGGAATTTTGGATTTAGGCCAAAATCAAATAGATTTTAGGCTTCACCAAGGTCAATTGATGGTTGATTTTGATGTATAGGAATGTTATAAAGATTTTTCACAATTGATGGTTGATTTTGATGTATAGGAATGTTATAAAGATTTTTCAACATTAATTGAGGCTAATTGACTAGGCTATGGGCTCAATTTTGTGAGATTAGGTCATATGGTCAAAATTGGGGTTTTGCCCCAAATCAAAATTGAACTCAAATCATGGACCAATTGAGCTTGGATTTGGTTTGGTTTGGTAATATCAAAAGTGAATTTGAGTTTAGGATTGAAATTGGGGTCAATTGAGATCAAATTGATGGACATTTGAGTTGGATTTGAGGAAATTTGAGTCTTTAAAGGGCAATTTGGGGATTTTGGTTAAATATGGTCAAATTGGTCAAATTGGGTCATGGGGTAGTTGAGAGAAATGAAAATTGAAATATTTGGAATTTATTGGGATTTTCTAAGAATTTTTGGAATATTTGGGATTTTGAGCCCAAGAGGGGTATTTTGGTAATTAGGGGGTGTTTTATGGGTAAAAGACCAAGATGGGTATTTTGGTAGAGTTGAGGTACCAATCATCACCAATAAGCCATGGACCAAAGGAAACCCCATTTTTGGGTCCTCTATGTAGTGGTTCTAGCCTGACCATAGCCCTAGGGCTAGTAGGTTTAAGGGAACATCTACATGAGTATCCCAAAAAGATCAAGGGATCTAGGCTAGAAATTTGAGTTCAGGGTTGTGAGTGATTGTGATTGCAGATAAGTGTAGTGAGTGTAGTGAGTGCCTTAGTTCCAGACCAACACCTAGGGTCAACCCTAAGGTCCAGCAATTCTAAGGGGGACTCATCTTGAGTTTCCCTCACAGTGACCCCACCGACTAAGTATTTAGAGGTTGAGAGCAATATGTGGAACTTCAAGTTGAGTGGAGAAGAGTGTAGAATTTTTAATGGTGAGGGTCCCAGATCTAGTCTTCTAGGAATTGTCAACTGGAAAAATCCTATGGCTAGACCTTAGGCTACTAAATGGAACAAACTAAACCTCAACCAAAAATGAGGTCAACATGTATCATGTGATAAAGGCTGATCCTTTTAAAGGAGATCTGTAAAGCTTTGTGAGTTTTTATGTAGAATGTGAAATTCTGCAGGGATGTGCAGAGAGTTAGTGTAGATAACGATGGTTAGGCTGAGCGCACAAAGAGTAGGAAATTCCAAAAATGGAAGAATCTACTCAACAGGTTTGTTTTATTTTCTTGTTGTTTTTATCACATTTAATTTTTCAAAATATGTTTTTAAAGTTTTAATTTTAATTGCTTGATTTTCAAAAGAAATTTGTTTTATTATTTACTCATTTGTGAGTATTTTTCATTTATGTTTTATTTATTGTTGAGTATTTGTTGTTTTGTTCTTTGTTATTTGAAATTCTGAACCATTGAATGGTTTGCGGCTTTCATCCATCGCACAAAAAGGAAACTGGCAAAAAGGCACAATTTGAGAGAAATTTGGATTAATTTGCTCCAAAAGAGATGTCATAAATTAGACATATACTAACGCCTCAAAAGGTACATTATGTAATCCATTTCGAAATACATTGAGAATCATCTCATGTTGTGAATACATCATAGACTGAATATATCATATACATGTCATGCTATTAAAAGAAAGAAAGTGAACCCTCTGTATAAGGTATGTTGAGCTCCTGATCAAACAGACATTCTAATTCATGCTCCAGGATAAGAGTTCCCTTCGCATGTACTTAGAGGTACAACCTTCTCAGAGCTCGTACGAAAGTAACTGGTCCAATTCTGGGTCCTGCGGAGCGGAGGTCCCTTGCTGGAGTGGCTACCATGGAGGGCAGACGGCTGGGCCCCTCCATCGGATCTCGTTCCGCTACCACGTTTTTACCTTTGCATGACACATTGTCTTGAGTGATTACCCTCAACAGTGAAGGCAGTCCCTCCTTTTCTTTACTGCTGAGTACGACCATTAGAGGACCCTCGTAGTCCATATCAACTTGGTTGAAATCCACATTGAAATCTATGACACCTCCTTACGGCGCATCTCCTCATTCAGTAAGAGGTTCCTGCCATCCTGGATGGCAAAGATCAACCTCTGTCCTAACATTTTTCTGCAAACGACTGGAAAAATGTCAGTGGTTCGAAGCTTAGCATGAACAAGAACAAAACAAAGTATTTATTAAAGTAAATTTTAGTTTGTTTTGGTTAAGAGGATTTTTCATTTTATGTGCGAGTTTCACTTAATTTAGTAAGGTAATTAAATTCAAAAGTAGAAAAGAGAATGTGTGAACTTCAAAAAAAAATTTTTCTCAAAATTCTCATTATAATGAGGTTAATTACAAAATTTGAACCCGGTCATAGACATTTGGCCACATAGATAACCCTAAAATAATCAAAGTTTCAAAATTTCAAAGAAAGCAGAGGCAAGAGGCATTGAGCAACATCAGTTTGTGTAATAGGTTTTCAGGTATCATCCATTTATCGGTAACATGGGTCTTTTGTCTTGGAAGTCCACTAACTGGTAGGCTCCTCCTGTGTAGACCTTCCCAACGACAAATGGTCCCTCTCAAGTTGGCTCAAATTTTCCACCTATTTCGTGGCGTACAAGAATAGGTCTTTTGAGCACAAGCACGTGGTCACCAACTTTGAATGTCCTTAGGCAGACCAATTTGTCATGGGCTTGTACCATCTTTGCCTGGTAGAGCTTCGAATGTTGTTGGGCTTCTAGTCATTTTCCCTCGAGACTCTCCAGTACTTCAAGTTTGAGTTTTGCACTTACTCTGAGAGATGGTGCCTGGACCTCTAGCGGTAGCACGACCTCGGCCCCATACACGAGCGTATAGGGTGTACACCGAGTGGGAGTCCTGAAAGTCATCCGGTAGGCCCACAAGGCTTCTAATAGTTTGTTGTGTCAATCCCTTTTATTTTCATCCAAAGTTTCTTCAAAATATGTATCACTATCTTGTTGAAAACTTCAGCCAGACCATTTGCTCTGGGATAGTAAATTGTAGAGTATCTCCATTTTATCCCATGTCTTCTTACCAAATTATTGATCTTTGTACTTTTGAAAGTTGTCTCATTGTCAGAGATTATTCTTCGCGGTACTCCAAAACGGTAAATGATTTGGCTTTTGAAAAATTGAAGAATGTGTTGTGTCGTAACCTCACGTAATGGTACTGCCTCTGCCCATTTGAAGAAGTAATCTGTAGCAACAAGTATAAACATGTATCCTCTGGAAGATGGAGGGTCTAGCGGACCTATTATGTTTGTGCCCCAACACTCGAATGGCCACGAGGAAACAATTGGGTGTAGCACATTTGGAGGCTGGTGTAAGACCAACCCATGCACTTGGAATTGATGACATCTTTTGGTTGTATCCATGCAACCGGACATCATTGCTGACTAATAATACCGGAGTCTTTTGATCTTCATTTTCATTTTTGGCCCTAACTGGTGAGCACCACACAATCCGACATGTACTTCTTTAACAATATTCTGTGCTTCGGCTCTGCTCAAACACCGTAGCCACATCTGGTCGAATGATCTTCTGTAGAGAATATTTCCTACAAGGGTGTAAGACATAGCCCTCCTTGTGATGTGGTGCACCTGAGACTTATTTTTTAGTAGCTTTCCAGCTTGCAAATATTCTAATAATGGCTTGCGCCAATCTTTTTTGATGTCTGCAACTGTATTTATTGTTTCTTCTTTTTCAAGCTTGTGTAGAGTTTCGAAGTCATTTCTAGACAAGACTCATCTTCTTTGCACCGTGACTTTGATGGAAACCTCCGAAGGACATGCCATTTCCTTAGTGAGTTTTGCTAGAGCGTCGGCATGGGCATTATCTCCCCGAGGAACCCGATAGAAAGTAACCTCAGGAATCTACTTTAGGAGCTTCATTGTGTACTGATCGTACTCTGCTAATCTTTGTTTCAGAATTCTGTATTGTCCGAGGACCTGCTGGATGACAAGTTGAGAGTTGCCATAAATGACAATGTTTTTTATATCCATTGAGATTGCCAATTCCAATCTGGTGATTAAAGCTTCATATTCTGCTTCATAGTTGGTGCACGGCTTTTTCAGGTGATATGAGAAGCTCATCATACCCTTATCTGGCGTGATAAAGATCAAGCCGGTCTCAGCTTTTCCTGGTATAACTGTGTCTGATCTATTGTCTTTCCTGGCTAACGAAGCGCCATCAAAGTACATTTCTCAGCGTTGCACACTAGAAAATTCTATTTGTAGTATTTGTTCATCTGTTAACTCATCGTTGAGAGAGGACCCAGCTGGTAGTGGGTGTGGAGTGAGAAAATCTGCTAGTATCTTTCCCTTGATAGCACAAACGGGACCAAAAGTTATATCAAATTGCAATAAGATCATTGACCATCTTGCCAAACGTCCGGAGAGTGTTGGTTGGGCCATCATATATTGCAATGGATTAACTTTCAAGATTAGGGTAATCTTATGAGAAAGTAAGTAATGTCTAAGATTTTGGGCTGAAAAAATTAATGCCAGACAATACTTCTCAATAGGTGGATACCTTATCTCCATCGGTATTAGATGACGACTCAAGTAGTAGAGTGCATTTTCTTTACCCTCATCATTGACTTGGGCTAGGAGGGCTCCGAGAGAGTCATCCAAAGCCGCGGTATAAAGTATCAACGTTTTCCTTCAGATAGGGGTTTTCAAAATAGGAGGTGTCATTAGATATTGTTTAATGTCCTTAAAGGCCTGCTGGCATTTCTCCTCCCAAATAAAGTTGGCATCCTTTTTAATTAATGCCGAGAAAGGCTGATACCTACCTGAGATATTAGAAATAAAGCGTCTCAGATACTTTCCATAGAAGGAACATAACTGTTACAAGGTTTTAGGAGGAGGTATTTCCAAGATTGCTTTAATTTTATCCGAGTCAATCTCGATTCCCCGATGACGGACAATGAATCCTAGTAATTTTCCTGGAGGTAACGCCAAAGGCCCACTATAAGGGATTCATTTTAACGTCATATCGTCATAAACATTCAAACACGATCCTCAAATCATACAAATAGTTTATTTTCTGTTTACTTTTGATGACAAAATCATTCACATAGCATTCTACTTGGATGTGAATGAGGTCGTAAAAAATATTTGTCATTCCACGCTGATATGTTGCTCTGGCGTTCTTTAGACCGAACGTCATCACTGTGTAGCAGAAAATTCCAACCAGTGTTCTAAAAGCTGTAAGTGCTACAACCTCGGGAGCCATCTTGATTTGGCTGTATCCTGATGATCCATACATGATGAGAAAATTTCATGTGTTGAAGCGATATCCACTATCATCTCTGGTATAGGTAGTGGAAACTCGTCTTTTGGACATATCTTGTTCAAATCTCTGAAGTCAACACAAACGCAGATCTGACCATTTCTCTTCTTAACAGGTACAATATTAGCCAACCATATGGGATACTGCTCCTCTTTCACAAAGTTAGCATTTATCAACTTCTTCACTTCGGTGATGACTTGTTGTTCTATTTCAAGGAGTATTCTCTTGAGAGCTTGTTTTACTGGGGTTATATTCTTGTCCACCCAAAGTTTTTGGACTGCAACCTCTGCTGACAATCTTAGCATTTCATCGTAGCTCCAAGTGAAGCAATCTTTGAATTCTGTTAATAGTTTGACTAGTTTTGCAGATTCTTCGTCATCAAGTAGAGAACATATAAATGTAGGTCGGGGTCGTTCTTCAGTCCCGAGGTTAATCTCTTTTAATTCATCGATAGAGATTTAATTTCCTTCTCAAATTCTGGCAAAGCATCTTCTATTGGTTGATCATTAGAGTCATCCTCTACATCGAGGCAATCCTCTTCTGACTCATTAGTAACAACCATGCAAAATTTAGAATCATTGACTGGTCCAACTATACCAAATTCAAGACCTTCTTTTGAATTAGGAGTTCGACTTTTAGCATTCCATAGTTTTTTAAATAGTTGAAATTTATCTTTTGGCATTTGTTTTGGTAAGTGTCTCTGTTGAATTATCTTTTGAACACAAGGCGAGAAGTAACCAAAAGGAAATTCCATTAATTCATTAGAATCAACATCCAAAAATTAACTTCTGAACACAAGGTGAGAAGTAACCAAAAGGCAATTTCATTAATTCATTAGAATCAACATCCAAATTTACATGTTTTGTTCCATTAATTCATTAGAATCAACATCCAAATTTACATGTTTTTTAAGCTCAGTAGAGGTAGGCATTTCCATTAATTCATTAGAATCAACATCCAAATTTACATATTTTTCAAGCTCAGTAGAGGTAGAAGCACTGTACAATTTGATTGGCTTTGAACCAACACTACGGACTTCCTTGACCTCTGAAATCTCAACCTTTTGCAGGAGAATCAGAGTAAGGATCTTAGTATTCACAAAGTCGTTTATCCGATCATATATTGTTTCATTTTCATTCTTCTCTGTATCTTCTAAAGATATCTCGTACTGAGTTCTTCTACTTTGTCATCATTATTTCATCTTCATAAATATCTTCATCACCAATGTTGATGGTTGGCCTAGTCCGTTCAACAATTAAATTGATCTTTCCTCATCCACGTCCCTGGCCTCAACCTCGGATGTGTGAACTAGAAGAACCTCCACCAACTCGTTGTAAGGGAGTGGTAGAAGGTTGTTGAAGTGGAGTTGTTTGGCTTCCTCTTTGTGATTCTTTTGAATCTTCATTTTTATTTGTCATAATCTTGCGGGAGACGACAGTCTTCTTTGGAGGCACGTACTAGGCAGCATCTTCGTGGATACCAACTTCATGCACTGAAAATGGTTGTAGGTCTCCCTTGATGTACTTCTCTTGATCATCTTTGCAGTATTTGATGCACTGGTGTAGAGATGACAGAACCATATTGTGCTCATGAATCTGTGGTCGACCCAATAGAGCATTAAAAGAGGTCTTGACATCGATGATATGAAATTTAGCGGTTGTCACACGTTCTCCAACCTTTATAAGTAATGTAATTGATCCAAGGGCTCTTTCTCCCTTTTGGTTGAATAACATCACTATATCGGCTGGAAGCTCTTGAGCTTCAATATCCAAATTGGCCAATGTCCATAGGCTCATCAAGTTAAGAGATACTCCAGGATCGACTAAAACTCTAGATAACACAAATCTACCAATGGTGGTGGAGATGTAGAGCAGACAGTTGTAGTCGGCGGTACTGAGCAACAAGAAAGACGGTACTCAACTGTAAAAGCGTACCTGACGAGTCTTCTTGTTCCACTACCTGAAACTTAAATATGCATGTGAGGGCAATTATGAAGAGCAGGAAAAGTAAGGTTCTGGTGGTTTTCCTAACTCTATGTTGTATTTTGGTGAGTCCTTAAAAGTTTAATTAAGGATGAGTTCATTGAGCAAAGTATATTGAGTTTAATAGTCCTCTGAGGTATCCAACAAGTTAGGAGGAGGAAGCAGGTCCATGCCTCCCTCTCACCCACTGGTGAAAAGCCTCGAGTCCATTTAGTAATTATGTTGCTTAATGATTCATCATGTGAATACTTCTAATGCTCAGTGAACATTGATGTCTTAATTATCCCTAAGAAAGAGGTAATTATCATTTTCTTTTAATTTGAAAATTATGTGAGTGAATTTTATTAAAGGGCAAGTTGGTATAACTTGAACACTTAGCCAATTTTTTAATTAGGCTTAGTGGTGTTTCAAGGATGTTTAAATATGTTATGTTTATTTCTCTAATCCTCATTTAGTCAATTTTGAGTTGCCCTAAGTCACCACTAAGCCCTTAAGACCTAGGTGAGTGTTTTAATTAGTTTTGAAAAGGTTAAGCTTTAAGTGGTCATGATTCATAATTTAAATTTTTATTGGAAAATCAAAATAGGGGTATTAAATTGATTAGTTATTGACTTCAAAAGTCATACCCCTAAGTCCAGGATCATTTAATTTTAATAAACTTCCAAATTTTAATAATTTAGAAATTTATTAACTTCATTAAGTAAGTGAGATTGGTTTCTACCAATTAACCCCTTGTGTTCCAAACATCAAATAAATTGATTAAGATCAGAGATTGCGCATTTCTCTCCTTGACTTAAGCCTAAATGTTAATTAAGGCTAAATTTCCAAAATTACACATTTGCCCCTTAGGCTCCAACACTTCATAATTTGTCAAACTCAATTCAAATGACTTTGAAATTTTTATCCTACCTCATTCATGGGTATTAAGACATGAAAGACGAAAATGTGATTTTTCAGTGTTTAATTTATTTAATACAATTATTTTCATGCAAAAATAGGATTTTTCAAAGAAAATTCCTAACTTGACCAAGGAAAATTCTAATCTTTTAAAATTTTTATAGGAGGTAGACCTAGACTAGCGAAGCGTTTGCACCAAATTTCATGCTTTTTTTATTTCTCTGTGATTTATCAAAATTATTTTAATTTTTGGGTTATTTAATAAAAATAAAATATTTTAAATGATGAAAACTAAGTTTTATGTCTTTAAAAAATCTCTTTAAGTTTAGAGAGCCTAGGGGAGCAAATTTTATATTTTTCTGATTTTTTTTATTAGAATTTTTGTGAAAACTCATTTTTAGCCTTTAAAAATTATTTTTAAGTTTTGAAATTCAATATCTTTATTTATAATATTAGGAAAAATATTCGAATTGTTTCAAAGTAATAAGGAAGCAATTTGGAACATTTCCATGAATTTTGTTATTTTTGTGTTTTTTATGAATTTTTAAATATTTAAAATAGGCTAAAAATCAAATTTTTATTCCTAATATTATTTTATTTTTATTAAATATCCCTAATCACAGAGAACTCAAAAAAACTAAGTTTCATAATTTTTTGAGTTATATATATATATTTTAAATCATTTAAGTGTCAAAAATGGTATTTATTTTTAAAATCAACTTAAGTTATCAAATGAACTCAAAATATTTTGAAATTTTTATAGTGAGTTCTCTTGATCAAATTAATGGACATTTGAGTTGGATTTGAGGAAATTTGGGTCTTTAAAGGCAAATTTTGGGATTTTGGTTAAATATGGTCAAATTGGACAAATTGTGTCATGTGATAGTTAAGAGAAATGAAATTAGGAATATTTGGGATTTATTGAGATCTTTTGGGAATTTTTGGAATTTTTGGGATTTGGGGCTATGGAGGGGTATTTTGGTAATTTGGCCATCTTTGGAGATTTGTTAATTTTGGTTAATTTGGAGGTTTTCAAAAGGTTTGAAATGATTTTTTATCAAATTTGGGTATTATGGGTAAACTTGGGAATTTTGGCAAAGTTTAGGTTTTCAAGGGTGTTTAGGTAATTTGGGGTGCTCACGGGTGAAAGGGTAGGTTGGGTATCTTAGTAGAGTTGGAGTGCCAACTTCCATCAATAAGCCATGGACCAATGGAAACCCCATTTTGGGTCTTGTATGTAGCGGTCTTAGCTAAACCATAGCTTTAGGGCTAGTAGGTTTGAGGGACCATCTACATGAGTATCCCAAAAGATCAAGGGACCTAGGCTAGAAATTTAAGTTTAGGGTTGTGAGTGATGGTGGGTGCAGATAAGTGTAGTGAGTGCCTCAGTTCTAGACCAACACCCTAGGTCAACCTTAAGGTCCAGCAGTCCTAAGGGTGACTTGTCTTGAGTTTCCCCCATAGTGTCCCCACCTACTAAGTATTTAGAGGTTGAGACCAACATGTGGAACTTCAAGTTGAGTAGGGAAGAGTATATAATTTCTATTGGTGAGGGTGCCTTTTCTAGTTTTTTAAGAATGGTCAATAGAAAAATCTTATGGCTAGACCTTAGGCTACTAAAGAAGAAAAAACTAAACCTCAACCAAAAATGAGGTCAACTATCTTTAGTAAGAACAATTGTAATTTAGAAAAATTTTTAAATTTATACTTTTATTTTTAATACTTAAAATTCTATTTTTAAAAATAATTTTTAAAACTATTATTATATTTTGAAGTAGAAGATTTATGTCAAGACTTTGATTTGGAAAAGGTGAAGTGGAATTCAAAACCATTAAAGCCTTATCAAGATATATTAATCCTTGCCTAAAAAGAAAAAGAAAAAGAAAAAGCAATAGAAAAAAAATGACAAAGAAAAGAAAAGAAAAAAAAAGTACAGGAGGAGAAGCTTGAAGATTAGTGCTTAATCAAAAATTGGTTCTATATTTAAACTTTTAAAAGTATAAGACTTGAGAAACACTTAAGCTTAGGGATATAATATAGTAAGTAAAATTATTCTTAATAAAATTTTTTTAAGTGAAGATAATAAAAGGACTAAATTCTAAATTTGAAAAAAACTATAATATTTCTGAGTTAGATAGAAAGTCATATTTTCTTATTTCTTAACATTAAAAATTTCTAATCTTTAAGTTGGTCTCATTTACTAAATATTGTTTTCTAAACTAAACTAGTATATTTCTAAATCTAATTTATAGTAACTTCTAAAGAAACTCATATTCATATCGTACTTATTTAGTTTTTAAAGATTGAAGTGTCACTTGAGGACATTTAACATTTTAAGTTTGGGAGATTTTGATACACCTAAAATATATAGCGTTTTTAGACACATTTTTATACTATTTTTGAGATATTGTGCTTTAATGGAAGGTATTTGTGTGTTTTTCTTTCAGGTACAAGTAAAAAGAAGAAAAATCCTAAAAGGAGTGAAAAAGGATAAAATTTAGAGCAAAAATGTGAAAATTGTGCTAAAGTGTTTTGGCGCCTAAGCGTTAGATTCAACGCTTATGAGTCGGTGGAATAGAGAAGGCCGTGCCTAAGCGCCAGAGGCTCCACGCTTAAGCGCTAGAGGGAGTTATGTGACGATTTACTTCAATTTACCAAATTTTGAAGGGACATTTGAGGCACTTATTGGCTAAAGAGGGTCGTTATGACTATTGGAAAAAAAAAATTATTAAAAGACTTATGAATGGAGGCATCCTTTGGAGAATACATCGAATTGGGACAAATTTTGAAGAGTTATCAAGGCACCTCTTGGAGATTTTTAAAAGAAGGAAGTTGAGAATTTTTAAAGTTTGCTTGAAAGTTCTGAAAAGTATTGGAAAGAAGAGAGTTTTGGAGAGATTTTCAGGCACCACAAATTTACTTTATTTATTTTTGTTTTAGTTTTATTGTGAGACTCAAAAGAGTTGTAAAAGAGACGAGATTCAAAGGAACTTCAAGAGTGTTGTGGAGGATTTGGGATAAATTTTTATCTTTTATTTTGAACTACTTTTAGTTTTAATCGAGATTTTTTGTTAGTTTGACAATGATTTCTACTTTTAAACTAAAGTGTGGTTTTGTTTTTTCCATATATTTTGAGTAGTTTTCTTTATCTTTCTCCTGAAAATGAGAAGTAATTAAAGTTTGGATGGAAGTAGTAGAGAGTATTGATCTTTAATTTTGGAAGAAGTTGTGATGATTTAAATCCATGTACTTCATTTACTTCTTGATTTGGTCTATCGAGATGTTAAAATTTATTGTGAAAACATGTAAGAACTATGCTGGTATTGTCGCAGTCAACAATTGGAAAGAATCACATGAGGTTGTATGAATGAGAATGTAATTCATATGATTTAATGCAAATACATAGGGAAATATACTTTGAAGGGTTTAGAGTTAGAGGACTTTAATGTGACAGGTTAAAGGCCCCAACTTGGTTTATTCGTTTAAGGTTCTAATACGAGATGTTAGCCCTCAGGTGGAGGGAATCGAGGGAACTCTAGAGTGAGAGCTGGTATCTTCCCTGCCTAGCCGGTCGTTAGCCCCCTGGTGGAGGGAATCGAGGGAACTCTAGAGTGAGAGCTAGTATCTTCCCTGCCTAGCCGGTCTTTCGAACTATTCAAACTTTAAATTAGTGAATGTTCTTTATAGTATCTCTAGTATGGGTATAGAATATTGTTGCTCCTATTTGACACAACACAATTTGCACACTTCCACTATAGAATCCATATACTTATTACTAATTCTTGGTAAGGAGAAAGAAATTTTCATATCAAGTGTATTTCTTTTACATAAACTCAAGTTATCTTTAGATGTTTTACTGTTTGTTAAAATATCAAAAATACCAAAAAGAACTGAATTTTACTTGTTGATAAAATATTTATAGTTTAAGTAATTGTCTTTTTAAAAATAGAAAGATTGTGCATATTGCATATTTCCCTGTGATTCGATATTCAAGTCTTAATCAAAAAGTCCTACGTTACTTGATAACGATATGTAACTTGCATAGTATCCAAATATATATAAATTAAAAAGTTAAATTCTTATTTTCTCCAAGATCAAGTTTTTGGTTCTATTGTAAAGTAAGATATCATAAGTGAAAAAAATCATCAAAGTCATTGTTATACGTTTGCATCTCGACAGTCCGACTCATTTTTTTGGCATTGTTGCTGGGAAAGATTTCAAAAAGTAATTGAAAGCAAAATTTCTATTTTTAGAAAGTCTTATTTAAACTTTTAAAATTTTATTTTAGGAACATCTTATTATAGTATTTTATTTTATGCTAGTATATGCGTAGTTTAAGTTCTGAAGGACTTGTGCCTTACGATTCTGAATTAGAGAGAAATATTAAAAAAATCAAAAAAACCTAAAAATAAATAAAAATTGAAAAATCTAAAACAATTACTTAAATGGCAAACTGAAATGATCAAAATGTTGAAATTAATCAAGAATTTAGACCTTTGTGAGATTATGTCAACCCTACGGTAGATGAACTTGATTGTAGTATTCAAAAACCTATTGTAGTGGCTAATTCATTTGATCTTAAACCCGCTATTATCCAAATGGCATCAAATAATCAGTTCCGGGGATCACCAACTGAAGATCCAAATTTACATCTTGCCAATTTTATAGAATTGTGCACTATATTTAAATACGATGGTGTATCAGATGATGCCATAAGATTTAGGTTATTTCCTTTCTCACTAAGGGATAAAGCAAAGATGTGGTTGAATTAGTTAGCTGCTTAATTTATCAGAATTTGGAATGATTTAACACAAAAATTCCTTGCTAAATATTTTCCACCATAAAAAATTGCGAAGCTCATAAATGATATAACAGCTTTTAATCAGTTTGAAGGGGAATCTATTTATGAAGCGTGTGAATGATTTAAAGAACTCTTAAAAAAGTGTCCACACCATGCTATACCAGATTTGTTAATAATTTAAACTTTTAACAATGTATTAGCTGGATCTCTTATATGTTTTATCGATGCCATTGTTGGTGGTTTGTTGATGTCAAAACAATTTCATGACACTTATGATTTAATTAAAGAAACGACTACCAATAATTTTCAATGGCCTTCTGAGAGGTTGAATCTTAAGAAGGTAGCCAATATTCATAAACCTGATTCATTTACTATGTTAGCAAATTAGGTTGTTACAATTTTAAGGAAGTTAGACCAATTTGGAATGAATTTTTCTCAACCAATCTCCATGATTGAAGAGAATTCATTCAACCAAATGGTAGAATCTCAAGCATCATTAGAAATTTTGAATGACATAAATAACAAACAAAATAACCCATATTCAAATTATTATAACATCCCAACTTTAATTGGAATAATACTACAGGTGGTAATAATCAATAATGGGGGAACAATCAAGGAAACCCAATAAGAAACTGGAGCAACCAAGGGAATAATAATTACTATAGATCTACTTATCCTCAAGGTCTCAATAGTAAACATAATTTAAGGAAAAGATGTTATCTATAGAAGAAGTGGTGTTACAAATGCAAAATCAGTTACAAAGCCAAGTAGTTACAATTAGAAATGTTAAGAATCAACTTTGACAAATCATAAATTCATTAAGGAATAGATTCCATGGAACACTTCCTCGTAATACTGAAGAAAATATAAACGATCAGAATAAAGAGCAAGTAAAAGCCATTTAAGTTAGAAGCGGAAAAGAGTTGGATGGTAGGGTCCAAAAAGAAAATCAAGTAGAGAGAGAAGAAATTGAAGAATCAAAAGAAGACGATCTAAAAGATTCTAAAAGACCTATTTCTCCACTTAAAATTAACTTAGAAAAACCATCACCTCCATTTCCACAGAGACTTCATGAATAAAAGTTGGATAGGAAATTTCCAAAACTTCTGGAAATTTTTAAGAAGCTAACAATTAATCTTCCATTTGTTGAAGTCTTAGAACAAATGCCAAGCTATGTAAAGTTTATGGATATTCTCAATAGAAAAAGGAAGTTTGAAGATGATGAGACTGTTGCACTTAGTGAGAAGTGCAGTGCAATTAATCAAAAGAATCTTCCTGAAAAGCTGAAGGATCCTGGTAGCTTTACAATTCTATGTGCGATAGGAGACAAATTTTATGGGAATGCTTTATGTGATTTAGGTGCAAGCATTAACATTATGCCATTATCAATATTCAAAAGATTAGGTAGGAGAAATAACCCCTACTACAGTAACTCTTCAGTTAGCAGATCGTTCAATAACTTATCCTAAAAGAGTTATAGAGGATGTCCTAGTGAAAGTGGATGATTTTATCTTTCTTGTTAAGTTCATTGTGCTGGATATGGAGTAAGATAAAGAGATACCTATCATTTTAGGGAGACCTTTCCTAGCCACAGGAAGAGCACTTATAGATGTGCATAAAAGGGAATTAATAAAGCGCATCACTGATCAAACTATTACTTTTAACATTCCAAGATTAATGATATATATTGCAAAAGGTAAAGATGATGAATTCTATTGAATGGATGTTATAAGATATTTGAGTGAATGTCATTTCAAAATTAATTATGCAAAAAAATTTGAAGTAAAAGATTTAGAACACGAGCAAGAAGAGAAATTAGAACTACGTAAAGATCTTTTTAAGGAAGATTCGAACTATGTTCGAGAAAGTTTTGAAATTTTGGACACGTTATAAAAAGATAATTCATTTGTCCATCAATAGAATAACCTCCAGAATTTGAGTTGAAATTGCTTCCTTATCATTTAAAATATGTCTTTTTAGGAGATTCCTCTACTTTACCAATTATAATTTTCTCAAGGTTAACTATGGAAGAAGATGAAATATTGATGAAAATTCCAAAAAATTATAAGAAAGCCTTTGGATGGACAATAGCTGATATTAAAGGAATCAGTCCTTCAGTTATTATGCATAGAATTCCTATGGAAGAGAATTGAAAACCTAGGGTTAATCCTCAAAAGGGATTGAATCCTGTAATGAAAGAAGTTGTTAGGAAAGAAAGTTTAAAGTAGTTAGATGTTGGAATTATCTACCCTATTTCACATAATGCATGGGTTAGTCCAATTCATTGTGTTTCTAATAAAGGAAGAGTAACTGTGACTATGAATGAACACAATGATTTAATAACTATTGAACAAGTCAGATGGTGGCGAATATGCAGTGGTTATAGAAAATTAAATCTTTCCACTAGGAAAGATCATTTTCCACTATCATTTCTAGATCAAATGATGGATAGACTAGCTGGGCATAATTAATATTTTTTTCAAGATGCATATACCGGTTATCACCAAATACAAATAACTCATGAGGATCAAAAGAAAACAACTTCTACCAGTCCTTATGGTACATTTGCTTTTAGAATAATGCCCATTGGTTTATGTTATGTCGCTGCTACATTTCAAATATGTATGATGACAAATTTTTGTGATTTAAATAAAAAAGGGTTTGAAGTATTTATGGATGATTTTTCAGTGTTTGGACTTCATTTAAGTCATGTTTAGGACATTTATCAAAAGTTCTTAAGCGCTGTGTAGAAAAAAATTTAGTCCTTAATTGGGAAAAATGTTAATTTATGGTAGGAGGAGGAATTATATTATGACATAAAATATAAAAAAATTTTATGGAAGTAAATCCTGCTAAAATTCAAGTGATCGTTAATTTACCTTATCCAAAAAATGTAAGGGAAATTAGGAGTTTTTTAGGACATGCTGGATTCTATAAACGATATATTAAAGACTTTACCCAAATTGCTAAGCCTTTATGCCATTACTGGAGAAAGATGCAATTTTTTATTTTTATGAAGAGAACCTAAAAGCTTTTGCATTATTAAAAGAAAAATTAGTCACTGCACTAATTATAGTTTCACCATATAGGGAAAAACCTTTTGAACTAATGTGCGATGCTAGTGATTATGCTATTAGAGCTGTTTTAGGACAAAGTCATGATAAAATTTTTAAAGTATCTTACTATGCTAATAAAACTCTTAATGAAACTCAAATAAATTATACAACAACTAAAATAGAGTTATTAGCAATATTATATGCTTTTGATAAATTTAGATCATATTTAATTGGAAGTTATTGCGTAGTGCATACATATCATTCTTTTATAAAGTACTTAATGAAAAAGAAGGATGCTAAACTAAGACTTATAAAATAGATTCTTCTTTTGCCGGAATTTCACTTTGAAATAGTACATAAGAAGGGAACTGAAAATCAAATTACTGATCATTTGTCCAAGCTTGAAGTATAAAAAACACTCTATTTTGAAGAAGAAATTAATAAACAATTTTCAGATGAAAATTTGTTCAATATTAATGAGTGGTGTGTTCTGTGGTATGCCGACAATGTGAATTTTCTTGTTACTGATATTATACCCTATAGAATGACATACCAACAAAAGAGGAAATTCATTTATGAAGCTATGACTTAATTTTGAGATGACTCATTTTTATATAAACAAGGAAAGGATCTTTTTATTCGAAGATGTGTACCTTTAGAAGATACTTATGAAATTATCCAAAAATGTCATAATTCTGATTTTGGGAGATATTTTGGTGTTAATAAAACAACATACAAAATTTTAGAATCGGGATTGTATTAGCCAACTATCTTTAGAGATATTAATGCTTATATTAGAACTTTTGATAGATTGTAATGAGTAGGCAATATTTCTAGAAGAAATGAGATGCTCCTCAATAATATGCTAGAAGTTAAATTATTTAATTTTTGGGGATTAGATTTCATGGGACCATTTATATCATCTTTTGGAAATTTATATATACTGTTAGTAGTAGGCTATGTATCCAAATGGATAGAAGTTGTTGCTTTACCTCGATATGATGCTCAAAGGGTTGCCAAAATTTTGAAAATGAACTTTTTTTTGTAGATTTGAGATGTCAAGAGTTTTCATAACTAATGGGGGAATTCATTTCAGAAATTCCATAATGGAGAAATTGTTAAAGAAATATCATATAAATCATAGAATTGCTACTGCTTATTAACCTCATACAAGTGGTTTGGTTGAATTATCCAATCAAGAAATTAAAAGAATTATGGAAAAATATGTGAATCCAACTAAAATGGATTGGTAAGTCAAACTTGACTATGCTTTATGGACTTAGAGGACTGCATATAGAACGCTGATAGGAATGTCCCCATGTAGGCTATTATTTGAGAAAGCTTGTCACTTATCACTTGAACTTGAGCATAAAGCACATAAGGCGATTAAAAAGTTCAATTAAAATTTAAAATATGCTGGTGAGAAAAGATAATTGCAATTAAATGAGCCTGAAGAGATAAAGAATGAATCTGATGAGAGTGCTAAGATTTACAAGTAAAAGATGAAGATGTTGCATGATCGAAGGATTCTTTCCAAAAAAAATTCATCCAGGGCAACAATTTTTGCTGTATAATGTTAGGTTAAGATTATTTCTAGGCAAAATTAAGTCCAGGTGGATGGGCCCATTTGTTGTGGTAAAAGTTTATCCTTACGGTGCTGTGGATATTAAAGATCCTAAAACTAAGAAAGTGTTTAAAGTCAATAGTCATAGACTGAAACCTTATTTAGTAGGGTATCAACATAAATTTAACAATCAAATGATGTTGGCTCAACCATAATAAGCATCGGTTACATCGGGCTGACGATGTTAAACCAAGCACTTTGTGGGAGGCAACCCATAGTTATCAATGTATTTTGTTTTGAATGTTGTTTGTGTGTGATTAAGAGAAATTTGGAGTAGTATTTTTTAGACTATTATGTGTTAGTAATGATTTTAAGACTTTCTTTAGTGATCTAGACATGCTAAAATGAGAATTTAGACGTTAAGTTGATTGGTGCAAAATTAAGCACTAGCGCTTAAGCGCCAATATTCGGCGCTTAAGCGGGAGTTAAAAACCATGTGCAAAATTCATATTCTAGAAGGTTTAACTACCAATTGGTTCACTAAAATGTGCCAAGACAATTTTAGGATGTGCCCCAGGAGAGACTATTAAAATTCAGATCAGAGTATGTCACCACCGCCCATTTTATCAACTTTATATTCTGATTGCCCTAAGAGAGACTATTAAAAGACCAGAATTTATCCCAACAAATCAAGATTGGATCTAAGTTCTATGTTAGAGTTTGTTTGTTATGAGTTGTTATTTAATGTGTTATGTGTTAACAGTTAAATGCTGTCTTTTGGAGTTTATGTTAGTTAGTTTAGTGTTTGAATTTAGAATATTTTCTCATATGAGACTAAATGGAGTGAGAACTAAGTGTTATAAATTTTTGTACTTATTTGTGAATGAATTTATATGTTTGTTTTTTGTGAAAATTTGTGTTATTCTTAGCCTCAAATCAAATTTGTTATCTTGGAGAATTTTGAGAAAAAGGAGAGATAAAGGAGAGCAAAATAGTCATTTAGGTGTTATGAGACCATTTAGGGGCGGTATACTTAAGCTTATAGTGCATTTTACTTAAGTTAAAAAATATAAAAAATCATGGACTGGCAACTAAGTGACACATTCTCGCCTTAAGCGTGATGTAACCCGAGAGGCAGGTGCCTAAGCACCACTAATCCGCGCTTAAGCATCAGTTCACGAAAAACGGTTTGCAAACAGGTAAAGTGAAAAATAACCCAAAAAATTACCATTTTTTACTCTCGTCATCACCTTCAACCTCTCGAGTTCATGATTTGGAAGTCTAAGGCAAGCCATTTCATAGAGATTTCTTGGTGGAAGTGAGCAAAATTTGCTAGATTCAGATTTCTAGAGGTAAGAGCTTCACTTCTATGTAAAAATTTTGGATTTTCACCATGTATTTTGAGACAATTGGAAGAATTCAAAAATCACTATTCATGGTGAAGAATGAGGAAAAATCTATGGAAATTGCATAGAAAGTGTAGTTTATACTTATAGGAGTTGAGTTCAGTGGATTATACTTGAATTTTTAAGTTATTGTGAAATTTTATGAAATTTGTAGAATGGAACCAAGAATGAAGAAAGCAAAGAAAAAAGCCACTTTGATTCGAGCAAATTTGTAAGTTCTAAAGCTCAAGATATGTACAGTGATGCTCTGCAATCACGAAAACTTATCCAGGAGTGATGTTTTAAGAGTCTAGGTGGATCTATAGATAATCTAATTAGTTGCTGATAATGGGGATGGTTTTGTTGTTTTTCTATTATGCTTGTTATTTCTGTTGTTAGAGAGTTCTATGCTAACCTACCTGAAGTTGAAGACAATCGAGTCATGGTCAGATGAAAATTGGTAATACGTGAAGGTAATACCCAGGTGGAACTAATCTTCATGTGGGGCCTTTGGAGCTGCCTAGGATCTAATTAGCATGCGCTATTTAAATAGATAAATAGGGTTTTTTCTTATTTATTTAAATACCCTTAACTTAAAAAATTCATAACTTTTTGTAGAATAATCACAAAAATAAAATAAAAATACCCTCTTGTTCAGTGAAGAGAGGAGAACAGTGGAATAAATTCCAAGTCCATTTGACGCATAAAATATTTTTAATTAATTAAACACTATTTGTAATCATTTGATTCTCCATGCATATTGCATCACTTGGCTTGAAATTTTGGCATATTGTAGCCTCTGTAAGCGGGAATATTCTTTGATTTTTCTAAAGTGAGAGGAGGTTCCAATATAGAGATCCATATTTTTCAAGATTCTACACATAATTTATTTAAAATAATCATGGAAATTAGCATACTGAATTGAAGATCCTAAGAAAATTTTAGAATGTCCAACATGACTAGAGAAGCTTTTGGAAATAATTTCATGGGTCAAGTCATTTAAAATGCCCTTAAATTTTACAAACANACCCCAGGCCGGCCAGCCAGCCTAGTGGCCGAAAAAGCCCAAAATTGAGAGCCACTCCCATGGTACCTCACCCAAATCAAACCTAGAGCCCAGCTCAGCCAAATCAAATTGATGAGCTCCTTTGCCCTCTACCTAAGCACCACAATGCATTCAAACTTATGCCCTCAGAGCCACCCCATGGCCATTTTTATAAAAACTCACCCCCACGAACATGGGAAGTGTGCTAAAAATTTTCTAGAGAGGCATACCCAAACTCCACACAGAGCTTCCCTAAGATTCCCTCAGCGCATTTCGACCATTTTCCCTCACGCATTCCCATTATCGGAGCTCAATTTTGAGCTTGAAACCTTACCGGAAACCAGAACAGAACACAATACACCTCCACATTCCACCAAACTCAAATTAACTTCACCCACACCTTCATAACAGTGAAAGAGGCTAAAGCCCCATCAAATCCCCCTTCCACAGAGCCTCTACCATAGCCGTAGACCAACACCTGAAATCGAGCTTGATCGAATTCATACCTAGGCCTTACACCAAGACCAGGATCAACACCTGAAATCGAGCTTGGTTGAATTCATACCTAGGCTTTACACCAAGACCAGGGACTCAATCCCTAGCCTTCTTGGACCCTGATGAACGTACCGAGCACCTCTAATTGAAGTCTCCCTTCTCAGAGCAAAGGTATAAATCTTCTCCTCCTCCCGAGCTAATTTTGATTCTCCATTTTCTTAGGCTTGATGTCATGGTATATTAATCGTATGGATGTGTTCGTCTCACTTAGGCGAGTCCATAAGATCAAACCCGAAGTGATTTGGCTGAGTCTAGGTTAAGGTCTTAAGGATTTAGTGTGGATTGGCACGGGATCATTCTATCGGGGAGGATGACGGCGAGCCATTTGATCAAGCATGTATCAAATGGACGGGGGAGATCGAGCCAGACAGAGCTTCAAGACATAAACAACGGACCGAGTCATCAAGCTATGTAGATGGCGGTGTCTAACCAAAGCGCGCCACGCATGCCTTCTAAGCTGCCTAGGATCTAGTCAGCACGCGCGGTATAAATAGATAAATAGGGCTATTCTTATTTATTTAAATACCCTTAACTTTGAAAATTCATAACTTTGTGTAGAAAAATCAAAAAAATAAAATAAAAATACCCTCTTGTTCAGTGAACAAAGGACAACAATGTGGAATAAATTTCAAGTTTATTTGATGCATATTTTATTTTTAATTAATTAAACATTGTTTGGGATCATGACTCTACATGCATATTGACACATCACCTTGGCTTGAAATTTTGACATGTTGTAGCCTCTGTCAAGGGGGATATTCTCTAATTTTTCAAAAGTCAGAGGAGGTTCCTATACTGAGATCCATATTTTTCAAGATCTTCCACATTATTCTTTTAAAATAATCATGGAAATTAGCATATTGATTAGAAATTTATAATCAAATCTTCGAAGGTCCACTAAGACTAGAGAAACCTTTTGAGATAATTTCATGGGTCAAGTCATTTAAAATGCACTTAAATTTTACAAATACTAAATTACTAAAATAATTAATTNCTTTGAAATAATTTCATGGGTCAAGTCATTTAAAATGTCCTTAAATCTTACAAACACTAAATCACTAAGATAATTAATTTTGGAAAATTTAAACATTTAAATGACTTGATTTTTTATCTTCACTGTGATTTATGATCCAGAGAACGAAAAGATAAACATTTAAATGACTTGATTTTTTATCTCCACTGTGATTTATGATCCAGAGAACTCATCTCAAAAATTTAAATATTTAAATGACTTGATTTTTGATCTTCATTGTGATTTATGATCCAGAGAACTCATCATATTTCAAATCACAAACATTTAAATGACTTGCTTTTTAATCTCCACTGTGATTTATGATCCAGAGAACTCATCATAAAAGTTTCAAAATATTTTGAGTCAATTTGATAACTTAAATTGATTTTTAAAGATAAATACCACTCTTAACACTTAAATGATTTTTTAAAAATCAAAATATAACTCAAAAAATCAATAACTTAAATTGATTTTTAAAGACAAATACCACTCTTAACATTTAAATGATTTTTAAAAATCACATAACTTAAACAATTGATTTTTAAAAATAAATACCACTCTTGGCACTTAAATGATTTTTAAAACTCAAAATATAACTCAAAAAATTATAAAACTTAGTTTTTTTAAGTTGTCTGTGATCCGAGAATTTTCTAATAATAAAATTATATTTAAAGCAAAAACTTGATTTTTGGCCTATTTTAAATATTTAAATAATTAAAAATTCATANAAATACCACTCTTGGCACTTAAATGATTTTTAAAAATCAAAAAATTATGAAACTTAGTTTGTTTGAGTTTTGTGTGATCAGGGATATTTTCTAAAAATAAAATTATATTTAAAGTAAAAACTTGATTTTTGGCCTATTTTAAATNTCAGAGAAACCTTTAGAAATAATTTCATGGGTCAAGTCATTTAAAATATCCTTAAAATTTCAAATACTAAATCACTAAGATAATTGATTTTAAAAAATATAAAAATTTAAATGACTTGATTTTTGATCTCCACTGTGATCTATGATCCAGAGAACTCATCATAAAAGTTTCAAAATATTTTGAGTTCATTTCATAACTTAAATTGATTTTTAAAAATAAATACCACTCTTTGCACTTAAATAATTTTTAAAAATCAAAATATAACTCAAAAAATTATGAAGCTTAGTTTTTTTGAGTTCTCTGTGATTAGGGATATTTTCCAAAAATAAAATTATATTTAAAGTAAAAACTTGATTTTTGGCTTATTTTAAATATTTAAATAATTAAAAATTCATAAAAATCACAAAAATAATAAAACTCATGGAGATGTTCTAAATTGCTTCCTAATCACTTAGGAACAATTAGAATATTTTTTCCTGATTTTCTAAATAAAGATATTTATTTTCAAAGTTAAAAATAATTTTTTAAAAAGGCTAAAAATTAGTTTTCACTAAAATAATTCCAATAAATCAAGGAAAAATTAAAAAAAATATAAAATTTGTTCCTTTGAGTTCTCTGACGTTGGGGAGATTTTTCAAAAATATAAAACTTAATTTTCACCACCTAAAATATTTTATTTTTATTAAATAGCCCNCATGATTTTTTTAAAAATCAAAATATAACTCAAAAATTTATAAAACTTAGTTTTTTGAGTTTTCTGTGATTAGGGATATTTTCTAAAAGTAAAATTATATTTAAAGTAAAAACTTGATTTTTGGCCTATTTTAAATATTTAAANAACTCTTAACACTTAAATAACTTTTAAAAATTAAAATATAACTCAAAAAATTATGAAACTTAGTTTTTTGGAGTTCTCTGTGATCAGGGATATTTTATAAAAATAAAATTATATTTAAAATAAAAACTTGATTTTTTAGCCTATTTTAAACATTTAAAATAATTAAAAATTCATAAAAATCACAAAAAATAGTAAAATTCATGGAAATATTCTAAATTTCTTTCTAATTACTTAGGAACAATTAGAATATTTTTCCTGATTTCCTAAACAAAGATATTGAATTTTAAAGCTTAAAAATAACTTTTAAAAGGCTAAAAATGAGTTTTCACTAAAATAATTCCAATAAATCAAGAAAATATTAGAAAAATATAAAATTTGCTCCTCTGAGTTCTCTAACCTTGGGGAGATTTTTTAAAAATATAAAACTTAATTTTCACCACCTAAAATATTTTATTTCTATTAAATATCCCAAAAATTAAATAATTCTAATAAATCACAAATAATTCAAAAAATTATGAAATTTGATCCAAAGGCTTCTCTGGTCTGGGTCTACCTCCAGTAAAAATTTCAAGGGATTACATTTTACCTTGGTCAAGCTAGGAATTTTCTTTGAAAAATCCTATTTTTGCATGAAAAAAAATTATATAAATTAAATTGCATTTTGAAAATCATATTTTCTCCTCTGATGTCTTAATTGACCCATGAATGAGGTAGGATAAAAATTTTAAAGTCATTTGAATTTAATTTGATAAATTATGAAGTGTTAGAGCCTTAGGGGCAAATGTGTAATTTTGGAAACCTTGCCTTAATTAACATTTAGGCCTAATTTAAGGAGGGAAAATGGGTAACCTCTGATCTTAATCAATTTATTTGATGCTTGAAACACAAAGGGGTTAATTGGTAGAAACCAATCTTATTTTCTTAATTAAGACTAATAAATTCCTAAATTATTAAAATTTGGAAGTGTATTAAAATTAAATGATCTTGGACTTAGGGGTATGACTTTTGAAGTCAATAATTAATCAATTTAATACCCCTATTTTGATTTTCAAATAAAATCCAAATCATGAATCATGAACACCTAAAGTTTAACCCTTTTCAAAATTAATTAAGACACTCACCTAGGTCTTAAGGGCTTAGTGGTGACTTAGGCTAAATCAAAATTGACTAAAAGAGGATTAGAGAAATAAACATAACAAAATCAAACATCCTTGAAACATCATTAAGCCCAATTAGGACTAAAATTTGGCTAAGTGTTCAAATTACAATAACTTGCTCCTTTAAGGATCTTCACCCATATAATTTTCAAAATTAAATGATATATGATAATTACCTCTTTCTTAGGGATAATTGAGACATCGATGTTCACTAAGCATTAAGGATTTTTACAGGATGGACCATTAAGCAAAATGATAAGTTTAAATGGACTCGAGGCTTTTCTCTAGTTGGTGAGGGANTAAAATATAAACATTTAAATGACTTGATTTTTGATCTCCACTGTGGTTTATGATCCAGAGAACTCATCATAAAAATTTCAAAATATTTTGAGTTCATTTTACAACTTAAATTGATTTTTAAAGATAAACACCACTCTTGGCATTTAAATGATTTTTAAAAATCAAAATATAACTCAAAAAATTATGAAACTTAGTTTTTTGAGTTCTCTGTGATCAGGGGTATTTTCTAAAAAAAAATGATATTTAAAATAAATTTTTGATTTTTACCCTATTCTAAATATTTAAATAATTAAAAATTCATAAAAATCATAAAAATAATAAAACTCATGGTTTGTTTTATTTAAATAATTAAAAATTCATAAAAATCACAAAAATAATAAAACTCATGAAGATGTTCTAAAAAGTTTCCTAATCACATAGGAACAATTAGAATATTTTTCTTGATTTTCTAAATAAAGATATTGAATTTCAAAGCTTAAAAATAATTTTTAAAAGACTAAAAATGACTTTGCACTAAAATAATTCCAATAAATCAAGAAAAAATAAAAAAAAATATTAAATTTACTCCTCTGAGTTCTCTAATCTTAGAGAGATTTTTTAAAAATTGAAAACTTAATCTTCACTCCCAAAATATTTTATTTTTATTAAATAACCCAAAATTTAAAATAATTCTAATAAATCACAGAGAATTCAAAAAATTATGAAATTTGATCTAAAGGCTTCCCTAGCCTAGTTCCACCTCCAGTAAAAATTTCAAGGGATTATAGTTTACTTTGGTCAAGTTAGGAATTTTCTTTGAAAAATCCTATCTTTGCACAAAAATAATTGCATAAGGTAAATTAAATTTTGAAAAATCACATTTTCTCCTCTGATATCTTAATTAACCCATGAATAAGGTAGGATAAAAATTTCAAAGTCATTTGAATTGAATTTGACAAATTATGAAGTGTTAGAGCCTTAGGAACAAATGTGTAATTTTGGAAATCTTGTCTTAATTAACATTTAGGCCTAATTCAAAGAGGGAATGGGTAACCTCTGATATTAATCAATTTATTTTATGCTTGAAACACAAGGGGTTTAATTGATAGAAACCAATCTCACTTTCTTAATTAAGATTACTAAATTTCTAAATTATTAAAATTTGGAAGTTTATTAAAATTAAATGATCCTGGACTTAGGGGGTAATTTTCTAAATTATTAAAATTTGGAAGTTTATTAAAATTAAATGATCCTGGACTTAGGGGTATACTTTTGAAGTTAATAATTAATCAATTTAATACCCCTATCTTGATTTTCAAATAAAATCCAAATTATTAAAATTTGGAAGTTTATTAAAATTAAATGATCTTGGACTTAGGGGTATAACTTTTGAAGTCCAATAATTATTAATTTAATACCCCTATCTTGATTTTCGACTTAGGGGTATGACTTTTGAAGCCAATAATTAATCAATTTAATACCCCTATTTTGATTTTCACTTAGGGGTATGACTTTTGAAGTTAATAATTAATCAATTTAATACCCCTATTTTGATTTTCAAAAAATCCAAGTCATGAATCATGATCACTTAAAGCTTAACCATTTTCAAAACTAATTAAGACACTCACCTAGATTAATCCAAATCATGAATCAAGACCACCTAAGGCTTAACCTTTTTCAAAACTATCTTGGACTTAGGGGTATGACTTTGGAAGCCAATAATTAATCAATTTAATACCCCTATCTTGATTAGGACTTAGGGGTATCTTTTGAAGTCAATAATTAATCAATTTAATACCCCTTATTTTGATTTTCGACTTAGGGGTATAACTTTTGAAGTCAATAATTAATCAATTTAATACCCCTATCTTGATTTTCACTTAGGGGTATGACTTTTGAAGTTAATAATTAATCAATTTAATACCCCTATTTTGATTTTCAAAAAATCCAAGTCATGAATCATGATCACTTAAAGCTTAACCATTTTCAAAACTAATTAAGACACTCACCTAGATAGGGGTATGACTTCTGAAGTCAATAATTAATCAATTTAATACCCCTATTTTGATTTTCAAATAAAGGTATAACTTTTGAAGTCAATAATTAATCAATTTAATACCCCTATCTTGATTTTCAAATAAATATGACTTTTGAAGTCAATAATTAATAAATTTAATACCCCTATCTTGATTTTCAAATAAAATTCAAATCATGAATCATGACCACTTAAAGCTTAACTCTTTTCAAAATTAAGTAAGACACTCACCTGAAATCATGAATCATGACCACCTAAAGTTTAACCCTTTTCAAAACTAATTAAGACACTCACCTTGCCTTAAGGGCTTAGTGGTGACTTAGGCCAAATCAAAATTGACTAAATGAGGATTAGAGAAATAGGCTTAGTGGTGACTTAGGCTAAATCAAAATTGACTAAATGAGGATTAAGGAAATAAACATAATTATATCAAACATCCTTGAAACACCATTAAGCCCAATTAGGTTTAAAAATCATAATCAAACATACTTGAAGGTGGTGACTTAGGTCAAATCAAATCTGACTAAATGAGGATTAGAGAAATAAACATATTTATATCAAACATCCTTGAAACACCACTAATTGGTTACTCAGGCTAAATAAAAAATTGATTAAATAAAAATTAGAGAAAAAAAAATGATTAAATCAAACATCTTTGAAACACCACTAAGCCCAATTAGGACTAAAATTTGGCTTAGTGTTCAAATTACACTAACTTGCCTCTTTAAGAGTCTTCACCCATATAATTTTCAAATTAAATGATAAATGATAAATACCCTATTATTAGGAATAATTGAGATATCAGAGTTCATTGAGTAATAAGGGTATTTACAAGATGAACCATTAAGCATCATAATAAGTTTAAATGGACTCGAGGCTTTTCACCAGTTGGTGAGAAGGAGGCATGGACCTGGCCTTTCCCCTCTTAACTTGTTGCATACCTCAGAGGCCTATTAAACTTAATATTCTTCGCTCAATGAAATCATCCTTAATTAAACTTGACTCACCAAGATATGACATAGGGTTAGGAAAATTACCAAAATTTTACCTTTTCTGCTCTTCATCTACCGCAAAGAAATGACATAGGATTAGAAAAATTACCAATATTTTTCCCTTTCCTGCTCTTCATAAACTGTCTTAGCATGCATTTTAAGTTTCAGGTGGTGGAACGAGAAGACTCGCCAGGTACACTTATACAATTTTCAGCGTTTTCCTTCTTGTACTTTCATACTGTACTTTAATACCTGCAAATTTGCATGCTAAACAAGGATGACACCCTGAATGAAAACTAAAACTATCAGGATAGCCACATAACCATAACCATAACCAAAACCAAAATTAAAAACCAACCAAGATAAAATTCACCGCCACAACATTCGAAATATAAAACAACTAAAAATTTAATCACAAACATCAAACAAAACCACAACTTTAACTAAATTAAGATGTCTCTATCGAATGATCGGGAATTCCTCGGAGAAGGTAACCTACGGTTGCTAATGAGGCTTCCCATTGTTTAAATGAAATTATGGAACTCATTAAGTTGGCTTTAGTAAGTTCATTTGGACTAAGTGAATCCAATAGAAAATAGTGATGCCGGAACGAGGGAACCGTAG
>JXCR01139404.1:32395-64394 GCA_002079205.1 Phalaenopsis hybrid cultivar
CTCTAATCAACTTTAATATGCCCTCATAAAATTTAAATAACTTCAACCATAGGGCCACCTGATTTCATATTATAACTTGACACACTAGATAACTCAAACTTGTCGCAGCAAGGAGCTTGGAGCTAGCATGGTGAGCAGCACGACCATCTTCAAAAGCAAAAGATGTCTTATCAAGCTAAACCAATCTTCCTTAGACTTAAACAACAAAGCCATAGCACATCGAGGTTGCTTGCTTATGCAACGTAAATCCTCTCCTTATCTTTAGGCCTTTGTATAGCAGTGCTATATAATATGAGCCCTAACTCATTTTAGGATTTCGAAGTTGTCGTTTGTCACGACCTAAATCCTCACATCTTCTAGGCTATTTGTGTGATCATTTAACACAAATGTAAGCTCTAACTAATAAAATTGGCAGGATGAAACACCTAAATATTTCTCCTCAAAACTGAAGCCACACATTAGGATAACTTAGGAAGTCACCGAGGTTCTCCTCTGGAACTATGACATCCCGTAGTTCTTCTTCCTTTGGATTCTACAATAAATATTCAAAATTTGAACCATTCCCTTTTCACACCTCTACATCTGATTTCGTTGAAGAGTCCTACCCTTTGAAATCCCTTGAAAATAATTTTTCTTGATTTTTATCGAGAGTATTCTTAGGTCGCTTTGGTCATTTAAGATGTAACTAACTATAGGTGCTTGCCCTTATAGGAAGCATGTCTGAACCAAGCTTAATATAAATCCTATTTAATCACTTATATTAGGGGAACTTGTTGGCAAATACAAAGGTTTCACAGACCAAACAGACGTCATAATTTTCTTAGTTTATTTGATCGACTCTCATCCTCAAGTCTTATGTTTATTCTTTGGGATAGATATAGGATTTGAGGTACAGTGCTCTTTCATTTTAAACTATGAAAAATATGGAGTCAGTTTGATTTCATACTTCAACGTCCTTTCGAAGCGGGCGAAAGGGATTTCGATTCCAGCGACCGACAGCTTCTTAAGGGCAACTCCCCACAAACCAACCCAAAATAATGCCGACAGGACTGTCAGCAGAAGTTGCGGTTCTTAAGCTCCAAGAAGAATGCGCCTTGAAATAGAACAGCAAGTCATAACTGAGGTGAAGAAATTAATATACATTAACTTTGTAAGAGAAGAGCAATACCCCACATGGTTTGCTAACATTGTACCAGTTGAGAAGAAAAATGGACAAATACGTGTTTGTGTCGACTTCGGAGATTTGAACAAAGCATGTACAAAGGATGAATTTCAACTGTCAATACCAGAAATGATGGTGGATATTGCTTCAACACATGAAATTTTTTCCATGGATGGATCGTCAGGATACAATCAAATCAAGATGGCTCCCAAAGATGTAGTACTTACAGCCTTCGTAATGCCTATTAAAATTTTCTGCTACACAGTGATGTCGTTCGGATTGAAGAACGCTGATGCAACATACCAACAAAGCATGACAAAGATTTTTGATGATCTTATTCACAATCAAGTGGAATGCTAAGTGGATGATTTGGTCATTAAGATTAAATGAAAAATAGATCATTTGTACAATTTAAGGATCTTGTTCAAATGGTTACGATGATGTGGCCTTAAGATGAATCCCTTAAAGTGCACCTTTGACGTTACCTTTGGGAAATTTCTAGGATTTGTTGTTCATCATCAAGGAATCGAGATCGACCCGAATAATTTTCAAGCTATCTTGGAAATGCCTCCTCCCAAGGGAAGTTGGCATATTTGAGATACTTTATTTATAATCTCTTAGGTAGGTGTCAACCCTTCTCCTCATTAATTGAAAGGGATGCCAAATTCATTTGGAAAGAGAAATGCCAGAGAGTTTTTGAGGATGTTTAACAATATTTAATGACACCTTCTGCTTTGGCAGCCCCTATCCTAGGGAAACTTTTGATACTTTATAACGCGACTCTAGACGACTCTCTCGGACCCCTTTTAAACCAAGTCAATGAAAAAGGTAAAGAAAACGCACTTTACTAATTAAGTCATTGTCTAATACCAACGAAGATAAGGTATCCATCTATTGTGAAGCATTGTCTAGCTTTAATTTTTGTCCCCCAAATGCTTAGACACTACATGCTTTCTCATAAGATTACCCTAATTTTAAAATTTAATCTGTTGTAATATTTGATGACTCGACCAACACTTTCCATATGTCTAGAAAGAATGTCAATGATTTTGTTGCAATTTGACATTAATTTTGCTCCCCTCTACGCTATCAAGAGACAAATTTTAGCAAATTTTCTCGCTGCACACCCAGTGCCAGCTGGGTCCCTTCTTAACAATAAGTTACCAGATAAGCAAGTATTACAGACGGATTTCTGCATGGTACAATGCTGCGAGATGTACTTCAAAGGAGCCTCATCAGCCAAAAAAAATATAGGATCAAACGCAGTTATACCAAGTGCATGGGGTGGTCTTGCAGCAACCTCGGAATGTGTTACACCCAACCGTCGCCTCATGGCCATTCGTGTGTTGGGGCAAGGACATAATAGGTCTGATAGACATTCTGCCTCCAATGAATAGAGATTTATACTTGTCGCTACAAATTACTGTTCCAAATGGGCATAGGTAGTGTTGTTAGTAGAAGTTACGACACATCACGTACTTCAATTCTTCAAAAGACAAGTCGTCTAGCATTTTGGATTTTTGCACATAATAATCTCTGACAATGGGATAGCTTTCAAAAGCACAAAGATCAACAACTTCATTAAATGACACGAGATAGAGTAGAGGTACTCTACAATTTACTATTTCAGGGAGAATGGCTTAGCCGAAGCCTTCAACATGACACCTGTATATATTTTGAAGAAGAAACTAGATGAAAATAAAGAGATTGGCATGACACATTGCTAAATGCTTTGTGGGCCTACCGAACAACATTCAGGACTCCCACCAAGTGTACAACCTACATGCTTGTGTATGGGTCCGAGGTCGTTCTACCACTAGAAGTCTAGACGTCGTCTCTCAGAGTACTTGTCGATAATCAGCTTACAATAGAAGGAAGTGTAAAGCTCAGACTTGAAGAGTTTGAAGGTCTTGAAGAAAAACAAATAGAAGCACAACAACATTTGGAGCTTTATCTGGTGAAGATGGTAGAAGCTCATGACAAATTGGTCTGCCCAAAGACATTTAAAATTGGTGATCTTGCACTTGTGCTCAAATGGCCTACTCTTACACGCCATAAGATAGGTGACGAGAGGAAAATATTTTGAGATTTTCATACCTATTTTATATTTTTTTTGATGATATTGCACTTTAAAAAAGGTATTTTTTATGTTTTGTTGTAGGAATGATGAATTAGGGTCATTGGAGAAAAAAGATGCAAAAAAGAGTGAATTTGGAGTTAAAAGGACCAAAATGTGAAGAATTGAACTAGGGTGTCGACGGCGCTATCGACCTCAGCAACGGTGAGATTTTCCCAAGACTCCAAAATTAATTCATTATGATGGTCCACCGATGGTGCCCTCGAGGACACCGACGGTGAGCTTGGAGGTTATGCCCAATCAGGCTTTCGATAAGACCAAATTTTAAAGGGATGCTTAGGTAACTCTTAGGAAAGCTCATCAACAATTTTAAAAGAATATTTTGGCAGAAAACTAGAGAGATCCTGGATGTTAGAAAGGTTCCAATAGTGTGTAAAAATTGTGAGGAATTCTTTGAGAGATTGTAAGAGTGGAGGAAAAGTGAGAGATTTCTTCCTCCTTGCTACTTCGAAGAGGAATTCTATGTGTTGTAAATTAAGAAAGAGATTCAAAGGAACTTTGAGGAGTTTTCTTAGGGAGAAATTAGAGATAAGATATTTACTTGTTGTAGTTTGTATGACTTTGATTTTATATATGAATTTCAAGTTTTGTTGTGTTCCCATGAGATCTGAGTAGTTTTCTCTGTTTTTCTCCTTGTCTCGTGATTTGTGAAATGGTGATTTGAATTAGTGAAGCCATGAAAATTTTTAAGAAATTGTGATGATCTTTTCACTTCGTTCTTAATTTACTTTCAATTTGGTCAATTGATTTGTTAGAATATGTTGTGTTTTACAACCAAAGTGAAGATTACATCCAAGATTCAGGGAGGTCAAAGCCCTTGGAAGTTTGGTGCAAATAAGCAGGAAAATAATATTTTCGAACTTAGAATTGTAGATTTTAGAGTGACAAACTAAAATCCCCAATTCAGTTCTATCGTTTGGGTGCTGAAGTGTAGATGTTAGCCCTTAGGTGAGGGGAACGTGGGAGCTCCATGTTTGGGTGTTGATGTGTAGATGTTAGCCCTCAGGTGAGGGGAACGTGGGAGCTCCAAAGTGTCCGGTATCCTCCCAGCCTAGCTGTAGATTCAGTAACCAAGCATAGGATTAGTCAATGTTCTTTATTTGGTATCCTCCCAGCCTAGCCTCAGATTAAGTAAACAAGCGTAGGATTAGTCAATGTTCTTTATTCATGGACCAAGGGATAAAGAATAGGTATGCTCTTATTTGGCACAATATAATTTGAACTAATTCAATTTATCTATTAGCTATAATTTCTTGACAAGGAGGAGGATTCTTTCTTATATATTGAGTATCATATTTAAACCTTCATTAGTATCATTAGTTATTTAATAGTTATTAAAATTACATAATTATTTCAATTGCCTATTAGTGATAGATAAGCAAATTGAACTTCGTTGTTGTGATTCAAGTATTGCTTTTCTAAAATCTCAGTTCATAGTTCTAAACTTACTCCCTATGTGATCGATATCTAGGACTCCATTAGAGTCATATATTACTTAAGCGATACGTATACTTGCGTTGATAAGTGTGACTTCACAATTATCGAATATTTAGTTCATCCATATTTATCAAATCTAAAACTGTTATTAAGGATTTGGTACAATTACTGAGGAAGTATATTTTTTAGCAGCAGTATTAAATACTTATATTTCTAAGCATATATAAAGTCACGGTCAAGTTTTTGGCACCGTTGCCGGGGAGTGAGTAACAAAAATCACAATTAGAGTAACAGACAAATTAGGATTATTAGACAAATTTTACTTGAATTGCAACTTATTTTTATTATTAGTTAATTATATTACTGTGTACTGATTTAAAATTGTATGCGTAAATTTGGACTTGAAAAACTTATACCCTATGCTTCAGAATTAAAACGCACTGTTAAAAAGATTAGAAGATTGAGAAGAGAACCTAGAAATTTTGATACAATGGAGAACAACATGAACAATCAGTGAATAGAAGATGAACACCAACCTAGACCCCTACAAGATTATGCAAATCCTACAGCAGATGAAATTCACTTATTTATCCAAAATGAAATTATGCAACTCATAAAGTTGGCTTTAGTAAGTTCATTTGGACTAAGTGAATCCAATAGAAAATAGTGATGTCGAAATGAGGGAATCATAGGACCCTAACCGGTGTCGCTCTAGTCAACTTTATTATGGCCTCATAAAATTTAAATAACTTGAACATAGGGCCACCTGATTTGATATTATAACTTGACACACTAGATAACTCAAACTTATCGTGGCAAGAAGCTTGGAGCTAGCATGGTGGGCAGCATGGTCATCTTCAACAGCAAAAGATGTCTTCCCAAGCTAAATCAATCTTCCTTAGCCTTAAACAACAAAGTCATAGGACATCGAGGTTGCTTGCTTATGCAACATAAATCCTCACCTTATCTTTAGGCCTTTTTCTAGCCCTGCTATATAATATAAGCCCAAACTCATTTTAGGATTCCAAAGTTGTCGTTTGTCACGACCTAAATCCTCACATCTTCTAGGCTATTTATGTGATCATTTAACACAAATGTAAGCCCTAACTAATAAAATTGGCAGGATGAAACACCTAAATATTTCTCCTCATGAAGCCAAACATTAGGATAGCTTCGGAAGTCACTGAGGTTCTCCTCTGGATCCATGACATCCCCTAGCTCTTCTTCCTTTGGATTCACAAACATTAGGATAGCTTGGGAAGTCACCGGAGTTCTCCTCTGGATCCATGCCATCCCCTAGTCATTTGATAGCTTGGGAAGTCACCGAGGTTCTCCTCTGGATCCATGACAACCCTTAGTTCTTCTTCCTTTGGAAATAGCTTGGGAAGTCACCGAGGTTCTCCTCTGGATCCATGACAACCCCTAGTTCCTCTTCCTTTCCTGGGAAGTCACTGAGGTTCTCCTCTAGATCCATGACATCCCCTAGTTCTTCTTCCTTTGGATTCTACAATAAAAATTCCAAATTTGAACCAATCCCCTTTCACACCTCTATGTCCGATTTCATTGAAGAGTCCTATCCTTTGAGTTCTCCTCTGGATCCATGACATCCCCTAGTTCTTCCTCCTTTGGATTCTACAATAAAATGTAAAATTTGAACCATTCCCTTTTCACACCTCTACATCTGATTTTGTTGAAGAGTCCTACCCTTTGAAATTCCTTGAAGATAATATTTATTGATTTTTATCGAGAGTCTTCTTAGGTGGCTTTGGTCATTTATGATGTAATTAACTATAGGGGCTTGCCCTTATAGGAAGCAAGTTCAAACCCAGCTTAATATAAACCCTATTTAATCACTTATATTAAATAGGAGAACTTGTCGGCAAATATAAAGCTTTCGCATACCAAACGGACGTCATACATTCCTTAGTTTATTTGATCGAGCCTCATCCTCATGTCTTGTGTTTATTCTTTAGGATAGATACAAGATTTGAGGTACAATGCTCTTTCATTTTAAACTATGAAAAATGTGGGGTCTGTTTGATTTCATACTTCAACGTCCTTCCGAAGCGGGTGATAGGATTTTGATTCTAGTGACAGACAGCTTCTTACGAGCAACACCCCACAAACCAACCCAAAATAATGCCGACAGGATTGTCAGCAGAAGTTGCGGTTCTTAAGCTCCAAGAAGAATGCGTCTCGAAATAGAACAACAAGTCATAACCGAGGTGAAGAAATTAATATACATTAACTTTGTAAGAGAAGAACAATACCCCGCATAGTTTGCTAACATTGTACCAGTTAAGAAGAACAATGGACAAATATGTGCTTGTGTCGACTTCAGAGATTTGAACAAAGCATGTACAAAGGATGAATTTCCACTGTCAATACCAGAAATGATGGTGGATATCGCTCAATACATGAAATTTTCTCCATGGACGGATTGTCAGGATACAATCAAATCATCATTTGTTACTAGATTGGTTGATAACACAGACTTTTTTTATAATGGATTCTTGGGATTTCTTAGATCCATTATAGATGTTGCGGCTGGTGGTTCTTTAATGTCAAAACCTTTTGATGAGGCATATTCATTAATAGAAGAGATGGCTACCAATAATTTTCAATGGCCCTCGGAACGAGTAAATTCTAAAAGAGTAGCTAGTATCCTTAATTTTGATGCAATATCTATGTTAGCTTCGATGATTTTTGAAATATCAAAGAAATTAGATCATGGGATGAATTATTCTCCAACACCTCTTATGATGAAAGAGAATTCATCTGGGCAACTTGTGGATGTTCAACCTTCATATGAGACTTTAAATGCTATTAATAGACCCAACAACCCTTATTCGAACTATTATAACCCAGGTTGGAAGAATCATCCAAATTTTAATTGGAATAACAATTCTTCTACAAATCAATAATGGGAAAACAACCTAGTTAACTCATTAGGAAATTCATCCAACCAAGGAAATGTTAACTATATACCTTCTTATCCCTCAGGATTTAACAGTAACACTCAAATTAAGGAGAAGAAGTTATCAATGGAAGAGCTGATATTAAACATGGGTCAACAACTGCAGAATCAAGGAAATCAATTACAAATTCAAGAAAATGAATTACAAAATCAAGGAACAACTATTAAGCATATCGCTACTGTGCTTAGTAACCGAACATTAGGAACTTTCCTAGTAATGTGGAACCAAATCCTAAAGATCAAGGAAAAGAAAAAATCAAGTTGATACAATTATGAAGTGGAAAAGAATTGGAGACAAAAGTGCAAAAAGAAACATAAACTTAAAAAAAGAAAGTGGATACCGAAAAAGAAAAGGATCATGAGTACCCAGATTTAGAGTATCCATTACAACAATGAAAATTACTGTGGAGAAACCTCCACCATCATTTCCTTAAAGATTGGAGCAACACAAATACAATAAACAATTTTTTAAATTTTTAGAAATTCTTAAGAAGTTAACGGTAAATATTCCCTTCGTAGAAGCTTTAGAGAAAATGTCCAATTTGAAATTTATGAAAGATATTCTGAACAAGAAAAGGAAGTTCACGGATAACAAAAATGTTGCACTAATATTCTGAACAAGAAAAGGAAGTTCACGGATAATGAAACTATTGCACTTAGTAAAGAGTGTAGCCAAGTTTATAGAAATTCTTAAGAAATTAACAGTAAATATTCCTTTCGTAGAGGCTTTAGAGCAAATGCCCAATTATGTGAAGTTTATGAAAGATGTAAACATTCCCTTCGTAGAAGCTTTAGAGTAGATGCCCAATTATGTGAAATTTATGAAAGATATACTGAACAAGAAAAGGAAGTTCACGGATAACAAAACTGTTGCACTTAGCGAAGAGTGCAGTGCAATTTGAACAAGAAAAGGAAGTTCATTGATAATGAGGCTGTTGCACTTAGCGAAGAGTGTAGTGCAATTAATCTTCGTAGAAGCTTTAGAGCAAATGCCCAATTATGTGAAATTTATGAAAGATATTCTGAACCTTAGAGCAAATGCCCAATTATGTGAAATTTATGAAAGATATTCTGAACAAGAAAAGGAAGTTAAGATACTGAAACTGTTACACTTAGCAAAAAGTGTAGTGAAATTATTCAAAAAAGCTTTCTGAAAAATTAAAAGATCCTGGCAGTTTCACTATACCATGTGCTATTGGTGATTTTTTTGGAAGAGCTTTATGTGATTTGGGAGCCAGCACTAATCTTATGCCTCTATCAATTTTTAAGAGATTAGGATTAGAAGAAGTCTCATCTACTTCTGTAGCTCTAAAGTTAGCACATCATTCAGTTACATATCCTAAGGGAGTTATAGAAGACGTGTTAGTAAAAGTGGAAAAATTTATCTTTCCTGTAGATTTCATTGTTTTAGACATGGAGGAAGATAAAGAAATACCTATCATTTTTGGTAGATCATTTTTAGCTACTTGAAAAGCTATGATAGATGTTCAAAAGGGAGAATTAACTATGAGAGTTAATGATCAAGAAGTGACCTTTAACAATGTGAAATCTATGAAATACCCTGCTGTTAAAAGAGATAATGAATGTTTTCGCATGGAAATTAGTGAACATCCATCGAAAGAACATTTTGAAGAGAAAGAATAATTTGAAGAGAATGATGAAGTTATTCTGGACGAATTAGAAAATGATGAACTAGATTATGTTCAGGAAAGATTTGAGATGCTGGATATTACGAAAAATGCTGATAAGAATCTAGTTTCCATCAATTATAAAACCACCTGAACTTGAGTTGAAAGTAGAAAGATTTGAGATGTTGGATATTACAAAAAATGCTGATAAGAATCTAGTTCCATCAATTATAAAACCACCTGAACTTGAGTTGAAAATACACCTAGCCACTTGAAGTATGTATTTTTGGGAGACTCATCTACATTACCTGTTATTATGTCTTCAGAATTAAATGATTTGCAAGATGTTTTTAGGAGACTCATCTACATTACCAGTTATTATATCTTTAAAATTAAATGATTTGCAAGAGCAAAGACTGTTAGATACATTAAAAAGATATAAAAAAAGCATTTGGTTGGACCTTAGCTGATATTAAGGGAATCTGTCCTTCAATCTGTATGCACAGAATTATATTAGATGAACAATATAAACCAAGAGTGGATCCACAAAGGAGATTAAATCCAATGATGAAAGAAGTAAATAAGAAGGAAATTTTGGAATGGTTAGACACTGGAATTATATATCCTATTTCAAATAGTGCGTGGGTAAGTCCAATTCATGCTCCTAAAAAAGGAAGAGTGACTGTTGAAACAAAAGAAAATAATGAATTAATACCTATCAGACTCGTAAAAAGGAGTGACTGTTGAAACAAAAGAAAATAATGAATTAATACATATCCAAAAAGTTACTGGGTGAAAGGAAGAGTGACCATTGAAACAAAAGAAAATAATGAATTAATACCTATCAGACAAGTTACTGAGTGGCGTATTTGCATTGATTATAGAAAAATTAAACATGCCACCAAGAAAGATCACTTCTCTTTACCCTTTTTAGACCAAATAGTAAATAGACTTGCTAGGCACAAATTTTTTTATTTTTTAGATGGATATATCGGTTACCATCAAATTCCTATTGCGCCTGAGGATCAAGAAAAGACAACATTTACTAGTCCTTTTGGAACTTTTGCTTTTCAAAGAATGCCTTTTGGATTATGTAATGCACCTGCAACATTCCAGAGATGTATGATGTCTATATTTAGTAAGTTAATTGATGATGGATTTGAAATATTTATGGATGATTTCTCTGTATTTGGAACATCAATTGACACATGCTTGAATTATCTTGAAAAAGTTTTAGAGTTATGCAAAAGAACTAATTTAGTTCTAAATTGGGAAAAATGTCAATTTATGATTGCAGGAGGAATTGTATTAGAGCATAAAATTTTGGAAGATGGTATGGAAGCAGACCTTACAAAAATTCAAGTTATATCTAAACTAACACCTCTTACTAATTTAAGAGAGGTTAGGAGTTTTCTTGGACATGTTGGATTTTACAACCATTTTATTAAAGATTTTCCAAAATTTACCAAACTTCTATGCCAACTTTTAGAAAAGGACAAGAAATTTTAATTTATTGAAAGCTGTTTAAATGTCTTTGAGTTATTAAAGGAAAAAAATCATAGCTCCTATTATAGTTTCACCTAACTGAGAGAAACAATTTGAATTGATGTGAGATGCTAGTGATTATGCTATTGGAGCTATCCTTGGACAAAGGTATGAAAAAATATTTAAAGTTATATACTACGCTAGTAAAACTCTTAATGATGCACAAATTAATTATATTGTTACTAAAAAAGAGTTACTAGCTATTGTGTATGCTTTAGATAAATTCAGATCTTATTTAATTGAAGCTCCATTGTGTATGCTTTAGATAAATTCAGATCTTATTTAATCAGAGCTAAATGTGTTGTTCATACTGATCTATATGCTTTAGAAAAATTTATATCTTATTTAATTGGAGCTAAATGTGTTGTGCATACTGATCATTCTGCTATTAAATATCTGATACAAAAGAAGAATGTCAAACTAAGGTTGATTAGATGGATGCTTTTGATGAAAGAATTTGATCTTGTGGTTATTGATAGAAAATGAACTGATAATCAAATAACTGATCATTTTTCAAGATTAGAAAACCATGGATTATCTTACACTGACAACGAAATTACAGAAAGTTTCCCTAATGAACAACTTTATAATATTAATGAGTGAAAAATACTATCGTATGCTCATATTGTTAACTATATTGTAAGTGATATTTTGTCACCTATGGTGACACCGCAACAACAAAGGAAATTCATTCATGATGCGAAAGCATATTTTTGGGATGAGCCTTATTTATATAAATATTGTAAAGATCTAATTATGAGAAGATGTGTACCTTATGAAGAAACTGAGCTGATCATTCATAAATGTCATGATTCTGAATTTGGAGACATTTTGGGATTGATAAAACTGCTTATAAAATTTTACAAGCTGGATTTTGTTGGCCTACCATCATATTTTGGGATTGATAAAACTGCTTATAAAATTTTACAAGCTAGATTTTATCGGCCTACTATCTTTAGAGATGTGAGAATTTGATTAAATTGCTTATAAAATTTTATAAGTTGGATTTTATTGGCATACTATCTATAGAGATATTTATAGATACATAAAAACTTGTGATCGATGTCAACGAATAGGCAATATATCTAGAAGAAATGAGATGCCTTTAAATTTCATGTTAGAAGTTGAGATATTTGATGTTTGGGGATTAGATTTTATGGGACCATTTATTCCTTTATTTGGAAACTTATATATATTAATTGCAGTGGACTACATTTCTAAGTGGATTGAAGAATAAGCTTTACCTCGTTGTGACACTAAAAGTGTTTCAAGATTTTTAATGAAAAATATTTTTAGTAGATACGGAATGCCTAGAATGATTATCACTGACGGAGGATCCCATTTTAGGAATAAATATTTTCAGAGATTGGCAGAAAATTTTATTAATATTCATAGAATCTCTACTGTCTATCATCCTCAAACCAGTGGGAAAGTTGAAGTTCCTAATAGAGAGTTTAGACAAATACTTGAAAAGACTATAAACCCTAGTAGAGTAGATTGGTCCACTAGACTGAATACCACATTATGGGCTTACAGAACTGCTTATAAAATTTCTATTGGAATGACTCCTTATAAATTGATTTTTGAAAAGACTTGTCACTTACCAGTAGAATTGGGGCATAAATCATATTGGACGATTAAAGAATTCAATTATAATTTGAAAGATACTGGTAAGAAGAGATTGTTACAATTAAATGAGCTGGAAGAATAAAAAATGAATCTTATGATAATGGCAAAATTTATAAGGAAAAACTAATGTTATGGCATGATCGGAAAATTAACCAAAAGAACTTTGAACCAGGACAAGAAGTTTTACTTTACAAAACTAGGCTGAAGTTATTTCTTGGGAAATTAAAGTCTTGTTGGTTAAGACCCTTTACGGTGACTAAAGTTTATACTTACCGAGCAGTTGAAGTTGAAGATCAGAAAATGTGAAATAGATTTAAAGTAAATGGATGCAGATTAAAACCATATTTTGAGGGTTAAAGACAATTTTAAAGAGTTTTAATGATCAGTCAACCTGAATGACACCTGAATAGGTCGGGTTGACTACTTCAAACCAAGCGCTTTGTGGGAGGCAACCCATATTTATCTTTACTTTTATGGCGATTATAGTAGTTTTTTTTTTAAATTATTGTTAGTTTGTGGTAGTATTAAGCTCTACTACTCTTATTTACTCATGAATCATAATAAAAATTAGATCTAAAGAGAAAAATTGGAATGCATTCGGACCAGAGTGAAACTATGCAACTTTTGCCTTAGGCACCGACGGCGCCCTCAACCACGCCGACGGCGCGACCGACGAAATGGCGATTACTTCGGTTCAAATGGCGGTTTTTGGTGATTTTTGGGCGGGAATTATCCTCTTAAACTCTAAAATTTGATTCCTACTTTATATTTCCCCCCCAAAATGAAGTGTAAATCCACCAATTTCATTCTTATGGCGTCAAATTCCTCTGATAATCCTAGAATCCAAGTTTTCAATCGGTGAAAGTTTATTAGTGAGGAAGCGTAGTGAATCTTCAACAAGTTACTGATGAAGAAACGATTGATCAAGGAACAAGGATTCGTAAATCGTGGATTGAATAATCCCACAATGTCAATTGAAGAAATGATAGTGCGGCGACGATGGGAAGTTTTGTGCTACACTACCACTGCCGTGGTGGTTCCTGTGGTAAAAGAATTTTATGCAAATTTACATAGAATCAACTAGGGAATTGTTTATGTGCGAGGAAGATGGATCACTTTCACTCCTGCACAAATCAACAAATTATACATGATTGAGAACGTTCCTGACTGCTACTATTCCAATTTTGTCCCAACAAGAAACCAGATGAATGAAATTTACCAATATTTAACGGATGAAACTAACGACTGGGAAACAAGAGAAAACGGGTATGTTAGTTTTTCTGCAACACTTCTAAATCCCATTTTGAAACATTGGCACTTTTTCATTTCTGCGAAACTCTTACCGACAATGAAGATCAATAAAGTTTCTAAAGAAAGTGCTATTTTGAATTACTGCATCCAAAGGAGACTGCCGATCGACATTGGATCAATAATTGTGAAGTCGATTTTGGGCCAGATCGTTCATGGATCAACTTATGGGCTTGGACACCCCCCCCACAATCTTCTCACTTGTCAGTCAGTTCCAAGTGTCCTACGAAAATTGGGAAAAGGTATTGCTACCTTGGAAGCCTTTGGACCAAATTGAGAGATTCCCAGCTTTTGAAGATGAAAATAACATGATTATTATAGTAGATCAATCATCTCTGAATTCAATACCAGTTCAACCCTTAATTCCTGACAAGTCTCTGGTGATCCTGCGTTGAATCAAGAAATTGGAAAAAAGAGGTACAAATTGTCATGAATGTTATTTATAATATCTCCGATTTCTTCGATCATCTGGATTGGAGGATGAAAAAACATTTTGAGCACTTTAGACATTTCGAAGATATTTTGATACGACTGATGAGGATGATGAAATTGATAGAGGATGATTCTACTGAAGAATTTCCATTCTGACCCTTCTACAACCTCTTCGTTCATGTGCAATCAATGGGTGATCTCAGAGGAGAATCTAGCACTGAATCTGAAGAATAGTAGATTTACCTTGCTACCTGTTTGAAGAATTTCCATTCCGACCCTTCTACAACCTCTTCGTTCATGTGCAATCAATGGGTGACACAATCTAATATTGAATCTGAAGAATAGTAGATTTATATTACTAACTATCTTTCTATCTATGTATTTTGATTTGAACTTTATATTTGCTTTGCTTTAGATTTATGCTTTTAGATCTCTGTATAGTTGAGACTAAACATAGGATGCTTTGTTTTCAGCATTTTGAGTGTTGCGGCTTAGATTAAGACGCTGAATTAATGTGTTGAGGTTGAGAAAATACCAAACTTAGGTGTGTTATGTAACGTATATTGTACCTACTTGGAATTTATATATAAATGTGATGTTTTGTGTTGTGAAAGTTTATATGTGCTAAGTACATCATTTAGTTACTTAAAATTATGTCCATAATGATTAAAAAGATGTCGTTAAGACTTCAAATTGATTGAAATCATGAAAATCTGGGATTTGAACCAAAATTAATATAGCCCGCTGACAGCGCCCTTGACGCCGCTGACGGCGGATTTTTCATGAGACTTAGGTTAAAATCCCAATAGAGTGCGCCGACAGCGCCATCGCCCCCATTGACAGCGAGCTCACAAAAAAACACATTTAACTGCGATTTTGACCAGTCATCCGCCACTATTCATCATCTTCTTCCTCCTAAAAATGTCATTTTTGACCTAGGGCTTGAAAGATCTTGGATTGGGAGGTGATTTCAAGGCTTTTTGGCACCAGATTTGATCATCTATATGTAAGAGCTTCAGTCCAAACTAAAAATATTTGGTTTTGACCACGGATTTCTTCCACATTCAGGAGATCCAAAAAATTTGAGAAAGTGAAGAAAATTTGGAAAGAAATTCATGGATCTCAATATTGAACTCTTAGAATTACTATTGGAAGCCATGATTTGCATATTTGAAGTAATTTTTAGAATTTTTCTATAATTTACCATTGGAAGCCATGATTTGCATATTTAAAGTAATTTTTGGAATTTTTCTATAATTTGATTAGATTGAAATGACTCCATGATAAAAGAGATTGGTTGAGTTTGACGAGTTTCGCTTCATCAATGCCATGGCTCAAACAAAATTTACTTTAATATTTATAGGAAAGAAGTGTATACAAGATCTTGTTTTTCAAAGTCCGGGAGGAGAAATTGAACGAGTTATTGCGGAGCGAAGGTGGGAAAACTTTTATTACACCACCAATAAAGTTGATGAAAATGTTGTGAAGGAGTTCTACGGCAACGTAATCAATTTTGAAGACGTAATCGTTCAAGTGCGTGGTTTTTCTGTTGAATTTACGGCCGCCCGCATCAACACCTTTTACGAATTCTCAGACTCTTATAGTTTTCAATATGAATCCTTCAGTACGATGGAAGGCCCCTTGAATGATGTTATCAACTTTATCACTGATGAGAAAGGTACATGGAAGATTAAACAATGAGAATGGGTAAAATTTTTGGCTTCCATGTTGAATGCCAACTCTAAGGCATGACACTATTTCATTTCCTCTACTCTATTACCGACTTATCACCATAGTGAGGTAACTAGAGATAGTCTATTCTAAATTTTTATATTTAGAATAATAGAACTATAATTTTGGGGAGAATCATTCATAAGAATATATTGACTACGATGAGGAGTGCGACAAGTGGAGGTCTAGGACATCCTGGCCATATTTATGCAATTTGCAAACTTTCCAGAGTGAAAATTGGAGATGAAGAATGGGTTTACCCTATGAAACCCATTAGTAAAGCTAATTTAAAGACTTATAAATCCCATGATAAATGGAGAACTGGAAGTAGAAGTCAAGAACCTTCTACTAGTAGAGATGTCCCCTCTACAAGCTATGACCTTCCACCTTCTAGTTCCCCTACCCTCTCTGATTTGATGAATGAATTAACTTGCAGCAGAAGAGACTTTCTAGTTCCCCTATGCTCTCTGATTTGATTAATGAGTTGACCTTGCAGCCGAAGAGCATAGAATTATTAAGTGATAGTGAGTACCTTCAAAGGTATTCAAATACGTCAATACAATTATGATAGTGAGTACCTTCAAAGGCATTCAAATATTGAGGTAGCCTATTATGAAGCTCAGGCCGGACACTACTAAGATCAGCCTAATGTGCTTTTTCTAAGTGCCCCCGATATACTTAGTATCATCTCGATCCACCTGGTGATCAAGGCGATGAAGATATAGCTTGGGATTTTGATATTTGAATGTAATTGATGTACTTATATTTGCAATTTTATTTCTGTGATTTTGTTTGTAATAGAAATGGATGTTTATGTATATTTGGACTTTCATATTTAGTATTATGTTTTACCTGGATAATTTTAATTTTTGTTATAAAGTTAGTGTTATAGTTAAATGTGCAAGTGTAGTTTAATAGATGTTGAGTAGTATTTTGTGGATTGTAATGTAATGTGATTTTTATTTCACATTTTAAATTGTTTTGTTAGTATTGTCTTCGTGTTAGGAAATGTTGTGGTTGTTTAATGTTTTAGTTTTATACTTATTTCAAAATTTCATTACCCAAAAATTTCTCTAATGATTTATAGTGTAGAAGCTTCCCCTAAAATATTACATACCAGGTGAAGTAGAATTGTTGAGAAGGCATGCAAAAATTTAATAATGATGAAAATGCCTAAAATACTGAGGTATGATTTACATTTAGAGTTTTTCTTTCCACATGTATTATTTTATAATGAAAAATTTAAGTTTGGCGGGGGGAAGAAAAAGATTAACTATTAGATGTCCTCTATTTATCTATTTTCAAAAATTATTTATATGATTTTATGTAGTGAATTTAATTCAGATAACTATATTTTTGTAGCTATTTAAATATTATGGTAGATTTAAAGAAATATTTTTGTAATGAAAATTAATTTTGTAACTTAAGATATTTTGTATAAAATAATAAGATTATAGTTAACTATTTAAAGTAAAGGAAACTATATTTTAAATTATTAAGAATTTGAAAATTCATTTGAGAAGAAAAGATTGGGGCTCAATGATATAAAGGCTATGAAAAACTTACAAGGTAAAGGAATGCTTTGAGTTTCAAATTTAGGGAAAGAAAGGTGATGTTCAAAATCATTAATAAGTTAAAGGAATGCTTTGAGTTTCAAATTTAGGGAAAGAAAGGTGATGTTCAAAATCATTAAAGGGTGCAGAGATAGAAATCCTCACTTGAAAAATGGAAAAGAAAGAATTGAAAACAATCCCTGAAAAGAAAAGAAAAATATATAGGATTGAAAGCAATCAAATGAAAAAAGAGGAAAGAAAGAAAAAAATTATGAAAGTGAGGAGAATCTTGAGGATATGCCTAATCGAAAATTGGCTTCACTGGACCTACCTAAAGGGACAACCTAAATACATTCCTGAACTTATATTTATGGAATAGATCTTTTACTATTAGAGCTCTCATGAAGTTCCTATCTTTTGAATATTCTAAGTGACTTAATATTGCAACATATAGTCATTCTAGAAATGAGTAGGAGACTAGAACTCTTAAACTTGATGACTAGATAATCTTGTGGCTAATGAGTTTATTCAATTACTTAATTTTTTTCTAAAAATCTCACTATGATATTTATTTAAATCAAAAGTATAGTATTTTTGAATTAAAACTTTACTACAGTAGATCATAACTTTTATGTAGTACTAAAATCACATGAGGACAAGTAATAGTTAAATTTGCGAGATTTTAACCAAAGGAAAATATGTTCAGATTTTCATACCTATTTAATACTATTTTTGATGATATTGCACTTAAAGAAAGGTATTTTTGATGTTTTGTTGGAGGAATGATGAATTAGGGTCATTAGAGCAAAAAGATGCAAAAAGGAGCGAACTTGGAGCAAAATGGATTGAAATGTGAAGAATTGAACTAGGGCGCCGATGGCGCCATCGACCTATGACGAGATTTTCCCGAGACTCCAGAATTAATTCATTAAGAACGTCGGCCGACGGCGCCCTCAAGGCCGCTGATGGCGAGCTCGGCGATTATGCCCAATCAAGCATTAGATAAGGCCAAATTTTGAAGGGATGCTTAAGCAACTCTTGGGAAAGCTCATCCACAACTTTAAAAGAATATTTTTGCCAAAAATTATAGAGGACTTGGATGTTAGAAAGGTTCAAATAGTGTGTAAAAATTATGAGCAATTCTTCGAGAGATTGTAAGAGTGTAGGGAAAGCGAGAAATATCTTCCTCCTTGCTGCTTCGAAGAGGAATTTTGTGTGCTGTAAAGAAAAGGAAGAGATTCAGAGGAACTTAGAGGAGTTTTCTTGGGGAGAATATATAGATAAGTTATTTTGTTTTTGCAGTTTGTATGACTTTGAATTTATATATGAATTCTGACTTTTGTTGTGTTTTCCCTATGAGATCTCAGTAGTTTTCTCTGTCATTCTCCTTGTCTCGAGATTTGTGAAATGGTGATTTGAATTGTTGAAGCCATGAAAATGTTTAAGAAATAGTGATGATCTTTTCACTTTGCTATTAATTTACTTTCAATATGTATGTTGAGTTTTACAACTAAAGTGAAAATTACATCCAATATTCAGGGAGGTCAAAGCCCTTCGAAGTTGGGTGCAAATAAATAGGGAAATAATATTATCGGGCGTAGAATTGGTGAGTTTAGAGTGATAGACTAAAATTCTCAATTCGGTCTTATTATTTGGGTGCTGAAGTGTAGATGTTAGCCCTCAAGTGAGGGGAACGTGGGAGATCTGAAGTGACAGACAGTATCCTCTCGGCCTAGCCACAGATTCAGTAAACAAGCATAGGATTAGTCAATGTTCCTTATGCCTGGAAGAATAGGTAAGCTCCTATATGACACAATATAATTTGAACTAATTCACTTTATCCAATCACTATAATTTCTTGACAAGGAGAATGATGCTTTCTTATATATATTAAATATCACATTTAAACCTTCATTAGTATCATTAGTTAATTAATATTTAATAAAATTACGTAATTATTTCAATTGCCTATTAGTGACAGATAAGCAAATTGAACTTCATTGTTGTGATTAAAGTATCTTTTCTAAAATCTTAGTTCTTAGTTCTAAACTTATTCCCTGTGGGATCGATATCTAGGACGCCCTTAGAGCCCTATATTACTCGAGCGATATGTATACTTGCATTGATAAGTGTGACTTTACAATTATTGAATATTTATTTCATCCATATTAATTGAATCTATAACTGTTATTAAAGATTTGGTACAGTTCCTGAGGAAGTATATCTTTTTGCAGCACTATTAAATACTTATATTTTTAAGCATATATAAAGTTGCGGTCAATAGGTGAAAATTTTGAGCCAACTTGGGAAGGACCATTTGTCATAGAAAAGGTCTACACAAGAGGAGCCTACTAATTGATGGATTTCCAGGGTGAAAGACCCTCAGAAACCGTCAGACCCCGGTGGAATTGAAGGATACAACTTGATGCTGCTTGAAATTGCCTTTTGAATTTTTGATCGTTCTGTGGTTATTTATCTGGCCAAACGTCTATGATGGAGTCCAAAAAATTTTGTAATAAAATTAAACTTAATAAAATGAAAGCTTTCTGAAATTACAAAGATTGATTTTCTTCTTCCAACCTTTTATGTTTGATATTCTTCTAAATTATACAAACTATAAATAAATTAATTTCTCACCAACATAAACTAATTTTTTTTCTAATAAACATTTTGTTTTGTTCTTGTTCCTACTAAATTTTAGCTCACTGATGTTTTTCCTATCATTTGTAAAGAAAATGTCAGGACAAAGATTAATTTTTGCTTTTAAAAAAAGTTGGAACGTAGTACTTAACAAGGAAATGGAACCGCAGGGTGTCACCATAGACTTTGACATGAACTTCAGTGAAGTCAACATAGACTATGAGGGTCCCCTGATGGACGTGGTTAGCCGATAAGAAAAAAAAGGGCTACCATCACTGCTAAAGATCAGTACCAAAGAGAATTCCTCACTAAAGGGGAAAAATGTGATAGTACACCAAGATCCGATGGAGGGGACTAGTCACCTGTTGTCTATGATAACTGCTCCAATCGCGGGCCTAGTCATTGCTAATGATGAAAGACCGGTAGATGCACCGCTGCGGAGAACTCAACGTAGAAATGTCAACCACTGAAAGCATAGGGCTTTCCTACGCGAAGAAAGAAGAGGCCATAAGGAGGCAAAAAATTTGTTCACTTTTATTCTTGATATATCCCATTAGATACAGAGTCATATGTTCCGCTGGATATAAAGAAAACACCAGCTTGGATTCCCACTGATATTGAAATGACGAACATTCTTGACAGTCGTCGATCGTCTCCACAGCAGAATACTGCAAGATGAGTAAAATAAATAAAAGGGAATTTGAATTCTATGAAGAAGTTCAGCGAAGATTCATCAACATACTAGGAGGCCTGGAGCTGTACACCTGAGTTTTCTTCGAATGCAACGAAAGAAGCATTCTCGGCTACATCTTTGAACTAACAAACAGTGGTCTAGCGGACCTTATGATCGAAAGAACCTACTCTGAGTCACGGAAATGGATGTGTGGAAAAGGTGGAATCACTATTCAATGTGGTTGTTGTTAAAATTTCACCCAGGAGAGATAAGGAAATTCCATGGGAATTTTTGATAGGATGAAGTGGATCCATTACCTCCCATAATAAAATGGAAGATTAAGAGAATGATCTGATGGAGCAAACTTCCAACCAACTGTATTCCAAACAGTTATATCATCAATATATATAATGAAGGTGATTAGATTCCTCCACATATAGACCATCATTATTTTGTGAGACATTTTTGTACAGTCTCTTTCATGAGCAAAAGCAACATTTTATTCAGAAAAAAATAGATTTCATTGGCCTTGGCAAATTTAGTGGATCCTTGGAGATTCTGATACCCGTAGGTTCAGTGTTGGTTCTTCAAGGAAATGTAGCGACATTACTAAACACTGCATTCCAGGGGTACAACACCATAGGGTGTCTGTGACTTTTTGAAAAATGGATGACAGCAAAATGTCATAAGGATTACGGCCAAGCCCAGAGTTGGAAAAGCCACTGCCTTACGAGCTATGAGAGGGTTGCACCTCTAAGCACATGCAAAGGGAACTATTATCCTGGATCGTGGCTTAGTAGGTCAGCTTGATCAAGAGCTTACCCCACCAAAGATGGACATTCCGGAGACACCTTTTTGTACTACTTTTTGACTCAATATATATGATGATATATGTATTGGATAAGCTCATCTTATGACATGTACTTAGCATAAGATATTTTCATATGTACTTTGATGCGTTAAACATGTTGTACCCTTTGTGGCTTTGGTCGGTACTCAATCTGTAACACTTGTTGAAGAAGATTAATGAAATTTCTTTCAAAAATTTTGTGTGTTTGCTCAATTGTCCTTTTGTGCGATGGATAAAAGCCACAGAACCCTATGTTGGCTCGTTACTACAATGAACATGGAACAAAACAATAAAAACTTAATAATAAAGTTCAAATGAAACACTTTTTGAAAATTAGTCAACCAACTAATATGAAATTTTGGAAAACATAATTTGAGAATCAAATGTGATAAAAACAACAAGAACAGAAAATAAATCTGTTTACTTGATTCTCTCGTTTCAGGGTCTCTACACACATCTTTGAGATATGAGTAAGACTCCCCTAAATGGAACTACACATCCTATTTTTAACCTTTTTGAGATTGGTATTAGACCCCCTTGAATGGGACCATGACATTCAATTCTCTACACAAATCTTCAAGATAGGAGTAAGACTCCTCTGAATGGAACATCACATCCTATTTTCAATCTTTTGAGATTGGTATAAGAGCCACTTGAATAAGACCACAACATCCACTTCTCTACACACATCTTCGAGATAGGAGTAAGACTCCTCTAATTGGTACATCACATCCTATTCTCAACCTTTTGAGATTGGTATAAGACCACCTTGAATGGGACCATGGCATCCAATTCTCTTCACACATCTTCAAGATAGGAGCAAGACTCACCTAAATGGAACATCGCATCCTATTCTCAACCTTTTGTGATTGGTATAAGACCCCGTTAAATGGGACCACAACATCAAATTCTCTACACACATCTTTTAAATAGGAGTAAGACTCCCCTGAATGGTACATCACATCCTATCCTCAACCTTTTGAGATTGGTATAAGGCCCCCTTGAATAAGACCACGACAACCAATTCTCTACACACATCTTTGAGATAGAAGTAAGACTCCCCTGAATAGAGCATTGCATCCTATTCCTAACCTTTTGAGATTCGTATAAGACCCTCTTGAATGGGACCACGACATCAACTTTTCTACACACATCTTTGAGATAGGAGTAAGACTCCCCTAAATGGTACATCGCATCCTATTCACAACCTTTTGAGATTGGTATAAGACCCCTTATAAAGGGACCATGACATCTAATTCTCTACACACATCTTCGAGATAGGAGTAAGACTCCCCTTAATGGAACATGGCATCCTATTCTTCAAGATAGGAGTAAGAATACCCTTAATGTAACATCACATCCTATTCTCAACCTTTTGAAATTTGTATAAGCCCCCTTGAATGGGGCCATGACATCCAATTCTTTACACATATCTTCGAGATAGGTATAAGACCCCCTTAAATGGAATACGACATCCTACTTTCAATCATAGGGGTTAGTACTAAAATTCTGATTCCTACCTTGGAGTCCTTCCTGATTTCCATTATGGTAGCCATGTTTCGACTAGATCCAGTTCGGACATGATGTCCCTAGCGGTAGCTCAAATTAGTATAGTCTTTCTTCTTGGCGTAATGTCCTTAATGGTTGTTTTTCTCTACAGTGTTGTCACCTCTCTTAAGTTTGATGTAAGTCCTTGTACTTTCCATCTTGATTTTGTCCTCTCACACAATCTTGTTCTCTGAAATTATCAATGTTGAAATCAAAATTAAACATTGAATTTGAAATCCAGTCTCTGCGTTAATAATCAGTTTTCTCGATATTTATTTCTGGAATCTCTTATATTTTCCACAGTGAGAGTATCTGTTACTCCCCAGTAGAAACAAACACCCTCAATTCTACACTTCATTCTAGGTCTGTTGACTTAGAAGTCTGGTTTGTTTTGTTGATCATGTCGGTTGACGCCAATACGCGCGGTGTGTTTTCCCAACACACCACACCTATTGGGAGTCCATTTGTTGACCTCACTTTTGGTTGATGTTTAGTTTTCCCTCTTTAGTAGCCTAGGGTCTAGCCATAGGACTTGCATATTGATTATTCCTAGAAAACTAGAAAAGGAACCCTCACCATTAGAAACTCTAAACTCCTCTTTGCTTAACTTGAAGTTCCACATAATTTTTTTAACCTTTAGTACTTAGTAGGTGGGGTCACTATGGGGAAATGCAAGGAGAGTTTCCATAGGACTATTTGGCTTAGGATTGACCCTGGGTGTTGATTTGGAGCTAGTTCACTCACTTACACTTATTATCACCTATATCCACTCACAATCATTTGGGAGACTCGTGTTGATGGTCCCCTAAACCCATTAGCCCTAGGCTAAAGTTAGGCTAAGATTAGTACATAGAGGACCCAAATTGGGATTTCATTGGTCCATAGGTCATAGAGGGTGGTTGGTACTCCAATTCTACCAAAATATCCAACTTGGCCTGTTGCCCCTAAATCCACCCAAATTACCTAAATACCCTTGAGATGACCAATGTCCTCAAATTCACCCAAATACCCATATTTGTTTAAAAATCATTTTAAAACATTTAAAAATCCCCAAACTACCCAAAACCACCCAAAAATTCCAAAATCAGCAAAATACGCCCAAAATTTGACAAAATTACAAAAATACCCTTGGCACCCCAAACTTTACCAAAACACCCAAAACCACTCCAAATGTCTCCAAAACCAATTTGGACCCCATAATTGAACCTAATTTGGCAAATTTGACCATTTTGACCAAAACCCCAAAATTGCCTTTCAAGGCTCAATTTTACCAAATTCATCTCAAATGTCCATCAATTTTGTCTAAATTCACCTCAATTTCAATTCTAAAATTAATTCAACCTTTCACATGACCAATTTAAACCAAATCCCAGCCTAATTGGCTCATGCTTTGAGCTCAATTTTGATCTAAGTCAAACCCTCAATTTTGGTCCTATGACGTAATCTTAGATAATTGAACCCCATAGCCTACTTGATTTACCCTAATTTGAATCCTAAACTTTTCAAAACAATACTACACATCGAATTTGACCCTCAAATGGCCTTGGTAAAGCCTCAATTTTACTTAATTTTGACCCAAATCAGAAAATCCCCAAAATTTCTCCAAATTGGATGTCTCCAAATTCCAGAAAACTGGATGCCCTAACCCCAAAATTGACACCTTATTTATGTTGAAAACTCTTTATGACATTACTATAGACCATTCTCAACCATAAATTTGGACTTAGCCCAACCTTATCCGAACCTAGACTCATGTCTTGTCCAACATTCCTAATTTTACCAAAATCCCAAAATCCTTCAAATTGAGCTTCCAATTGAACTCAAAATCATATTAATCCTTCACCAAAAATCTTCATGACAATCATCTACATAATGTTGATCAATCAATTGAGCTCAAAGTCATGACTAGCCTAACCTAAACCCAACCTTTGGCCATTTAAACCAAATTGGACCCATGCACCAAAATTGACTTAGCCATCCTAAATTCACTATTAAGGTCTCCACGGCCATTAAACACACCCTATTGACCAGGCTAAACCACCTTAAACCATATTGGTGAGCTATGGACCAATGGTTCCTTAAATTAAGGGATTTATTCCCTCTTTTGGGTCTTAAACAAAATACAACTTCCATTATGACATACCATTGGTGAAAAATTATAATTAAGCCTCCTCGTGGTTCACCTGACCTTCTGCCCATCTACCCTGGCCCTGCCGGCTGGCTTAGTAGCCGAAAAAGACCAAAACTGAGAGCCCCAAGCTCAAATTCAAACCCAAATTCACCCACCTTAGTTGGTCAATCCCAATTGGCTTTAGCACTTTGAAACCATCTACCTAAGCAACTCTTTGTACCCATCAATTTTCCTTGACCTTCCCTTTAGGCTCCTCTATTTAATCAGCTACTCCATGTCCAAAGAGAGGAGTGTGCTAAAATACTTAGGGAAACTCTGTCCAATTGCTCTTAGACGCTCTCCAAGAACTCCTAAGCTCACTGCCACCAGTTTCCCCCACTGATCCTTACTGTGGAAGCCCAATTTTGAGCTCAAACTTTCAGCTCAAACTAGGACATCTCTCCATAGTCCATCAAACTCATACTAATCCTGCACACACCATCCACATAGTGAGAGAAGTTGATTCCCCATCAAAGACCCCTCTCAAGCATATTCTAACCTAGCTCTAGACCAACACCTGAAATCGAGCTTGACCGAATTCATACCTTGACAATTCACGAGACCAAAAGACTTCATCCAGAGGTTCGTTGAGTCTAATCAAAGCTACCACAACCATTCGATTCAGGCATCCCTTTCAGACAAAGGTATTGAGCTCTAACCCTAGCCTGAGCTTATTTTGATTCTTCATTTGTAATGGCTAGATTTTATACTTGATTAACCGCATAGATGTGTTCTCTTTAGTAGATGAAGGTTTAGAAATAAACCCTATGAGATTTTGTTGAGTCTAGACAAAGATCTTAACTTTTAGTGTGAACGACTTACTGGTTAGGTCACTTGGGGGTGATAACGGAGAGCTATATGTTCACGCGTGTATCAAACCAACAAAGGAGATCAAACCGGACAAATTGATGGTGCGTGAACTGTCGGTCGTGTGGCAGCTGAAGTGGATGACAGTGTCGAATGAGAGCGCGCTGCGTGTGAGTTCGGAGCTGCTGTAGGTTGAGTTGGCGCCGCATGGATAAGTTGAGAAAAAGCATCTTTTTTTTAATTTTTTTTAATACCTAAACTTCAAAATTTCATATCTTTCTCTAAAAAAATCATAAATAAAAAAAAATCACTTACTTAGTGAACAGAGGAGAATAATGTGGATAAAAAATAAAAATTATTTTTCAAATATATTTTCTTTAATGAATTAAATACCCTCAATTGTATTTTAATTCTCCATGGCTTAAAATATTTTAACATGACTCAAAATTTTGAGGGTTTACTCCCCAATATAGAGGAGATGTTCTCTGGTTTCTCCAAGGTCAGAGGGCATCTCTATGCTTCTAGCCCTAATTTTTAAGCGAAAGTGGCCATTTTGGCTTATTTTAATTATATACATCAAAATATCACTTGGAGAATTATAAGAATTATTTTAGTAGTTTTTCTGTGGTCAAAGAAGTCTCAAAAAAATATCATGATGTTTTAAATTACCTTGTGAATTTCTATATTTAATTAAATATGAATATATTATGTTAATTTTTATAAATTAAATACTAATAAAAATTTGGCAAAATTACTTCTCCACTATCATAAAAAATCGTGTCTATCCACTGTAAAAATATCAAAATTATTTAGCTTAATTTAAGCATTCAAATGGTTTTTTTAAGTCAACCTTGTATTTTTGTACAAAAATAAGTATATTAAATTAAATAAACTTAGAAAAATTATGAAACTTGGTTTTCTCAGTTCCTTATGATAAGGGTCAATTAATAAAAATAATATATTTTTTAGAAAATATTTCTTTGCTAAATAGTATCTTGAATTAAAAAATAATTAAAATCATCAAGATTTCCAAAATATCAAAAAATGGTTCAAATCGTGTGTAAATGTCTCCTGATCACTTAGAATTTATTAGGACATTTTTTCCTTATTTTTCTAAGTTAAAATATAAATTTTAAAGGCTTAAAAAAGAATTTTCCATATATTCCCACTAAAAAATAATTATATTAAATAAACCAAAAAAAATCACAAAATTATCAAATTTGATACTTTGAGTTTCTTGAACTCAGAGAAGTCTATTAAGAATATAAAAATGACTTTTTTTGTTAAAAATATCATTTTCTATTTGATTTAATCATTAAAATTGATTAAAAATTATATAATAATAATTTAATTCAAAAAAATCATGACATCTTTCCTAATTGTTTCTCTGACCTTAGGAAACCTCTAATAATTTTTCTCGTAAATAAAAAACTTTATTTTAGAAAGCTAAATAAATCAACTTTCAAAAATCATATTTTCTAAAATTAAATTATTATTTAAATTAAATTAAATTTTGAGAGGTCCACATGTTCTCCTCTAAACATTATAATTACCTCAAAGCCATTTGAGTTGTGTTTAGTGAGTTATGAGGTGAAGTGCCCCAAGGGTAAAGTAGTAATTTTACACTTTGGTGCCTTAATCAAAATTTAGGATTAACCAAGGTAAAATGAGTAATTTTGATCTTAATGAATATGTTTGGATGATTTAAACACAAAGGGATTAAAAGGTAGAAACCCACTCACAACCTTTACACAATGTCAACAAGATTGTAAACCTCCTAATCTTCATGACTTGGAAGTCAATTAAAGATCAAATAATTTTTAAGTGAGGGGCTCAAGTTAGAGAATATGATAATTTACTTTTCTTAAGCTCAAAGTTGAGGAAGGTTTGACTATTTAATAAAAATACACATCACTTAACAAAAATTTGGATGACCACCATTTCACCTATCATGATTGTTAAAGGCTTGGTAGTGGCTTACTTTTAATATTTAAACTCAATTAATTGAATTTAGAAAATGATATAATTGGGAATTAACATCGACAAATGCTACAAGCCTGACTTTAATTGTGGGCACAATAATCTTTAAATGACTTAAACTTGCCTCAAGGGCACTCACTCGCATAACTCTTAAACGAAACATCAATTGACTGGCCGAGTATCCTATCTTTGGGATAATCAAATTATCATATTTCACTGAGCAACGGGGTGGTTGCACTTCAACTTTGGATGATTAATGGAACAATATGATAAGTTCAAAATGAACTCAAAATAATTCAAACGAGCCTCAAAGTAGTTCTGGGTCATTCCCTCAAAACTTTGAAATCTTTTGGATATTTTGAAAAGCAAATTGAACTTGTCATATTTTTTTTCTAAAATTATCCATTATGATCTTCCAAGGTCCAAAAACATCATAGCCTAGGGATTGCTAGTAAAACCTTCATCTAACTTTGCAATTTAAACTTCCTTACAACATTATATATATATATCTTGCAAGTACTGACCTTTCAGGTGGTGGTATGAGAAGACACGTCAGGTACGCTTTTACAATTTATAGTACCAACTTTTCTTATATTTTTCACACTATATTTTTATACTTACAAAACTTGAATGTTAAACAACAATGACACCATGCCTCGAAAACTAAAACTCCAGGATAGCCATAAAACTAAAACCAAAACTAAAATCAACCAAGATAAAATTCACCGCCACAACATTCAAAATATTAGACAAACTCAAAATTTAAAGCAAACATCACAAACAACAATTGCAACTAAATTAAGACGTCTCTATCGGATGATCGGGAATCCCTCGGAGGAGGGAAACCTACGGTTGCTAACGAGGCTTCCCACGGTTTAAATGAAATTATGGAGCTGATTAAGTTGGGTTTAGTAAGTTCATTTGGACTGAGTGAATCCCACAACTTCAACTAAATTAAGATGTCTCTATCGGATGATCGGGAATCCCTCGGAGGAGGTAGAGGCTTCTCACGATTTAAATGAAATTATGGAACTCATTAAGTTGGGTTTAGTAAGTTTACGGTTGCTAACGAGGCTTCCCACGGTTTAAATGAAATTATGGAACTCATTAAGTTGGGGTAAATTGCAACTAAATTAAGATGTCTCTATCAGATGATCGGGAATCCCTCGGAGGAGGTAACCTTGGTTGCTAACGAGGCTTCCCACAGTTTAAATGAAATTATGGAACTCATTAAGTTGGGTTTCATAAGTTGCTAACGAGGCTTCCCAAGGTTTAAATGAAATTATGGAACTCATTAAGTTGAGTTTAGTACACAACTTCAACTAAATTAAGATGTCTCTATCGGATAGAATCCCTTAGAGGAGGTAACCTACAGTTGCTAACAAGGCTTCCCACGGTTTAAATTAAATTATGGAACTCAGGGAAACCTACGGTTGCTAACGAGGCTTCCCACGGTTTAAATGAAATTATGGAGCTGATTAAGTTGGGTTTAGTAAGTTCATTTGGACTGAGTGAATCCCACAACTTCAACTAAATTAAGATGTCTCTATCGGATGATCGGGAATCCCTCGGAGGAGGTAGACGAGGCTTCCCACGGTCTAAATGAAAGCATGAAACTCATTAAGTTGAGTTTAGTAAATTCATTTAGACTAAGTGAATCTAATAGAAAATAGTGGTTTTGGAACGAGGGAACCGTAGGATTCTAACCAGTGTTGCTCTATTCAACTTTAATATGCTCTCCTAATATTTAAAGAACTATAATCATAGGGACATCTGATTTAACATCATATTCTGACACGTTGGAAAACTTAAACTCGTCATGATGTGGGCCTTAGAGCAAAAATTATGGGTAGCATGGCCATCTTGAACAGCCGGAGGATATACAACGACATATCTTGCCTTAGAATCAAACAACAAGCCATAAGACTTCAAGGTTGTTTGCTTATGCAACATAGATCCTCACCTCATCTTAGTCTTTGTATGGCCCTGCTATACAATATAAGCCCTAAATTGTCTTAGGATTTCAAGATTGTCGTTCTTCACAATCTAAATCCTCACATCTTACAGGCTATTTGTGTGATTATTTCACGTGAGTGTAAGCCCTAATTAATAAGCTTGGTAGGATAAAACATGCAAATAATTTATCCTCAAAGTCAAAGCAAAATAATAGGACAGACTGGGAAGTCACAGAGGTTCTCCTTCGAATCTATGACATCTCCTAGTACTACCTCCTTTGGATTCTATAATAAATGTTTCAAATTTAAACTATTCCCCTTTCACACTTCTTTTCTGATCTCGTTGAAATGTCTTATCCTTTTGACCATTTTGAAGATAATATTTCAAGATATTTATTGAGAGTTTTCTTAAGTGACTTCGGTTATCGAAGATGTAATTAACTATAGGGGATTGCTCTTATAGGAAGTTCTTCTGAACCCAACTTAATATAACCCCTATTTAATTCTTTATATTAAATAGGGAAACTTGTTGGCAAATAAAATGCTTTTACAAACCAAACAGATGCCATATATTTCTCTGTTTATTTGATCGAGTCTCATCCTCAAAACTTGTGTTTATCTTTCGGGATAGATATAGGGTTTAAGGTATAGTTGCTCTTTCATTTAAACTATGAAAAATATGGGATCGGTTTGATTTCATATTTTTCTATACTATATATATATATATATGTATGTATATGAAGATGCCTTTCTGAAGCGAGCGACGAGAATCTAATTTTTGCGCCCGACGACTTCCAACGGGCAACTCCGCACCCAAAATAGTGCCGACAACATGATATTGATTTTGAGAATGTTATGATGAGACATTTTGGAGGAGAACCCAATGTGGAATTTCCTCTTAGTCCTAGTTTCACTCCCTATGCTTCTATTTGGGATAAAGATGAAGAAGAAGAAGAAGAACAAGATGATGATGATGATGAGGAGGAAGGAGATGAAAATTAATACTTTTATGAAGCTGGTGTAGTTTGTTTGTTATTTGTGATTGAAATGGATTGTATTTTTATTTGAGAACTGTTTTAGTAAAAATTCTCAAGTTGTGTTGTGGACATAATTGTAATAGTAACTGTATATTTTTACTTTTTCTACATTTTTAGTATTTTCAGTTTTCATATTTCTGTTTTTAATTGTCAACAAATTCTTTTGAATATATTATGTTTCTTTTATTTTTTTAAAGCTTGTATGTTTTTAAAGTTAGTACTTGCAGTATACCTGGGCCTAGCTTCATAATCAGAAATCCTCTACTTGACAATTTTTATTTTCATGCATTTACTGTTTACTTTCACCTACTAAAATTTTGTACTAAAACATTTTTAAAATTACTTAAAAACTTAAGTGTGGGGGGAGGAAATATTTCTTTCAAAAAGAGTAAACTAAATTTTATTTGTCCTCAATTAACTATATTTTTAAAATTAATTTAACATGACATGGGGATATTAAGATTTAACTTCAAAAGACTATACTTATGATTATAAATATTATGGTAAATTTAGGTAAAAAGTTTTTAATAATGAAGGTCAATTCTAAAGTTAAAGATATTTGGTATGATAGAATAAGACTGTGCTTTTCTATTAAAAGTAAAGAAAGTTGTATTTTTGAAGTATTAAGAATTTTAGAGTTTCTTGTAGAAAGAAAAGAATGAGAATTTATGAAAAATCATAAACTAATGTGAATTTATAAAGTGAAGAAAGGTATGGTGTTTTAACTTTAAGAAGTGGATGGTTAAGTTCAAAACTTTTAAAGACTATCATAAAATAGTAATCCTCACTTGAAAAAAAAA
>JXCR01139404.1:84035-117938 GCA_002079205.1 Phalaenopsis hybrid cultivar
GAGAGATTTATGGAAAGCGATATTCTGGAAAATTTTATATAGTAAACTTTCTCAAATAAAAAGATACCTTCTAAATAGACACATTAATGTTTGATAGCTTTCCTAAGCAAGGAATAAGTTATTTTTCATCATGAATTTGATAGCCTTCAATGCTTTCTTTTCCTTGGTTTAATCCAAAGACTCCAAGATGTAGCTTCAAGGCAACCTTAACTAAAGCGAGTCCAAGAAATCCAACCCTTCCTAGACTATAGATAACGTTCTCTTTTCCTTGCCCTACTATTTGACAGACTATTAAGAGGAAGGATAACAACTATTGAAGAGAAAATGCATATAAAACACAATAAAATTAAAACATTGTTCGAAGCACTATGTATTAGGCAAGAAAGAACCTGGCATAAACCCATAAGAAGCTAATCTATAAATGGTACTATATATCGTAAACAATTAATGGTGGCTATATATGAGAAACAATTAACTAAACAACATTCAAAGATAAAATCAATACTTAAGGGGAGATCACAAAAAAGGTTTTTGGGGTAGCGGGGTGTGGGTATATTTGAAATCCTTTAGTTTTTTTAGTAATATGAATGATGGTATAGGTGATGGAGATTGACCTGTTCAAAATTTTTGGATATTACGCACCAGCCTAAGAGCAATTTTATTTTTTACTAGCCTTAAGGCAAATTAGTCTTTTAATATTATTATTGTTGGGTATAAATAAGACTTAAGTTTTGGGTTAAACATTAAATTGCTTGTTATGAGTCATAGACTTAGGGTTTGGGAGAGACTTCCTACGTCTCAAATTGTAGGAATTGAAAGAGGGCACTTAGCTCTCGAGTTGTAAGTGTTTATGCTTGTATTCTTATTGTTTTGAATTTTTAAACAAAAATAAATTTTTTGCCTTAATTTTTGTGAAAAATCGTGCTGATTTGTACGTCAGATCATATCAAATTGCAATTAGAATGTTTAGAACTAGAAAAAAGAATTGTGGCAAAAAAAAAATATTCCTCATCCAACCTACCAATTGAGCACATGATAGAGACATGGATCTCCCATCTTTCTCCTCCCATGTTCGTCTGTGCGATAGAGCCTAAAAGAAATAGGGCTCGTGACAGAGAGAGCTGGTGGAGAAGGCAACTGGGGGATTGTAGCTAACACAAACCCAAAACACCAATCTTTTTCCTCCTCCCACTCCATGGACGCGATACAATCACGATCAGAGCTAGCTGGGAAGGCAACAATGGGATCATGACTTATATACCTGAAACTATTCTTTTGTCTTCTCGGAGAAGACAAAGACGGAACTGCAATGTACAAAGTGTTTGATTTTCGTAATCAGGATACAATCGAGATCAAGCAAACACGTTGTACAGTGGACTCATCTTGTGATATTGTCGCGATCAAGTTGGCTGGGAGCAGACCACTGGATCGTTGTGTACTGTGATGATAATATCATGGTATAGTCACGATCTGGTTTCAATCGGGTTAGCTGGGAAGGTAGGATTGAGACCCTACAATAGCTTTTGTGACCGCACAAAACAATCATGATTTGAGCTAATTGGGAAGCAACGATTGGATTTTAAATTATAAGATTTCGCAATTTTGATAAAAAAAAATTAACACTGGAAAGATGGCGGCAAAAAAGTAGATGAATTGAAGAACTTTGAAGAAGAGATGAGTCAACTTAAATCCANGGTGGAGAAGGCAACTGCGAGATCGTAGCTAACACAAACCCAAAACACCAATCTTTTTCCTCGTCCCACTCCATGGACGTGATACAATCACGATCAGAGCTAGCTGGGAAGTCAATGATGGGATCATGACTAATATACCTGAAACTATTCTTCTCTCTTCTCGGAGAAGACAAAGACGGAACTGTAATGTATAAATCGTTTGATTGTCGTAATCAGGATACAATTGAGATCAAGCAAACACGTTGTGCAGTGAACTCATCTTGTGATATTGTCGCGATCAAGTTGGCTGGGAGCAAACCACAGGATCGTTGTGTACTGTGATGATAATATCATGGTATAGTCGCGATCTGGTTTCAATCGGGTTAGCTGGGAAGGTAGGATTGAGAACCTACAATAGCTTTTGTGACCACGCAAAACAGTCATGATTTGAGCTAACTGGGAAGCAACGATTGGATTTCAAAATATAATATTTCGCAATTTTGATAAAAAAAATTAATACTGGAAAGATGGCGGCAAAAAAGTAGATGAATTGAAGAACTTTGAAGAAGAGATGAGTCAACTTAAATCCAGGATAGAGCAAAAGTTCTCCACCATAGAAAGAAGGGTTTTCTTCTTAGAAGATAAGTTTTCTTCCATGGAAAACTCATCCAGAAGTTTGGAGGAGATGATAAGAAAGCTTGTTGAGATACAATCTAATACCCCATTGGCGTCTCATATTTGCAAATCCTAACCAAGGGTTGACCGGAGATTTTGTGGCTAGCTCCAAAGTGAAGGAGATCAAACGAGAGCAACAAGAGGAGGAAAGCATCCCACATCAAGAACCCCACCTAGGGCACAGGGTAGATTAGAGATTTCTGATGGAGGCAATTGAGATGAAATATGAAGAGGTTATATGCAAGAGGTATGTAGGAGCACGAAGAAGAGAGGAGAGAAGCAGGGAGAGGGTATGGCTATGATCGAAGAAGATAGTTTTACCCTTAATACATGGGGGAAACAGAGGACAGAAAAAAAAGTTGGGGTAGAGATGCTAGGGTTAGGGTGTTGAAAATGTCGATCTTCGTGGGAGAAGACAAACACGGAGTGGGTGCATCAAGTGGAGTGATACTTCACAATAAATGGGCTAGATGAGGAGGAGAAACTCACGACGATTGGGTTATGATTAGAGGAGAAAGCCCTAGCCTTGTTTCAATGGAGGGAGGTTGAGTATTCGATTCACTCGTGGGAGGAATTTAAGGATTATTTGTTAGAATGTTTTTGAGTCATTCGAGAAGGAGACTTTCACAAGCAATTATATGACTTGACTCAGGAGGGGGCTATCATGGAATATATGGAGGAATTTGAGTTATTATCGGGATGATTGTTGTCTGTTGTGAGATTTACGTGTAGAGTTTGAGAAAGACTTCCTACCTCTCGAATTGCAAAAATTGGGAGAGATCGCCTACCCTTCAAATTGTAAGTGCTTATCCTTGTATTCTTGTTATTTTGGATTATTAATGAATAATATTTTCTTTATCTTAATTTATGTGAAAAATCGTGTCAATTTCAACGTCAAATAGTATTAATATCCTTTGGCTGCAATGATGAAAACCACCGGATCTAAAATTTGGGAAGTTGGCTAACAAATAGANAATAAGGAGAGAGATTTATGGAAAGCGATATTCTGCAAAATTTTATATAGTAAACTTTCTCAAATAAAAAGATACCTTCTAAATAGACACATTAATGTTTGATAGCTTTCCTAAGCTAGGAATAAGTTATTTTTCATCATGAATTTGATAGCCTTCAATGCTTTCTTTTCCTTGGTTTAATCCAAAGACTCCAAGATGTAGCTTCAAGGCAACCTTAACTAAAGCGAGTCCAAGAAATCCAACCCTTCCTAGACTATGGATAACGTTCTCTTTTCCTTGCCCTACTATATGACAGACTATTAAGAGGAAGGATAGCAACTATTGAAGAGAAAATGCATGTAAAACACAATAAAGTTAGGACATTCTTCGAAGCACTATGTATTAAGCAAGAAAGGACCTGGCATAAACCCATAAGAAGCTAATCTATAAATGGTACTATATATCATAAACAATTAATGGTGGCTATATATGGGAAATAATTAACTAAACAACATTCAAAGATAAAATCAATACTCAAGGGGAGATCACCAAAAAGGTTTTTGGGGTAGCGGGGTGTGGGTATATTTGAAATCCTTTAGTTTTTTTAGTAATATGAATGATGNAAGTCTTTTTAATATTATTATTGTTGGGTATAAATAAGACTTAAGTTTAGGGTTAAACATTAAATTGTTAATGAGGTGAGAAAAGAATAGAGTTCAAGTAAAAGGCTATAGAAAAAGGAGATTGACCAGTTCAAAATTTTTGGATGTTACGCACCGGCCTAAGAGCAATTTTATTTTTTATTAGCCTTAAGGCAAATTAGTCTTTTAATATTATTATTGTTGGGTATAAATAAGACTTAAATTTAGGGTTAAACATTAAATTGCTTGTTATGAGTCATAGGCTTAGGGTTTGGGAGAGACTTCCTACGTCTCAAATTGTAGGAATTGGGAGAGATCACTTAGCTCTCGAGTTGTAAGTGTTTATGCTTGTATTCTTATTGTTTTGAATTTTTAAACAAAAATAATTTNAATAAATAGAAATTGAGTGGTATGTATGTAAAGCTTCCTTAAAATAATTAAAGATTTTACAAAAAAACATTTTAGACATTGTCATCGTCGGGTTTCAAGCCCCAGATGCAAAAAGTCAATGTAATTTTTTTTGTCGAAAAATCATAAAATGAATCCTTTAAATCATTGTGCTAAAGCTAGGACATTTTCTGGAAGCGACGCGCTATATGACGTGAATACAGTGAATGTGTGTAAGGTTTCCCACATTATGAACAGATGCAGGTCAAAAAAATTAGTCCATGAAACTAACATTAGGATAGGCACTTGAAATATGGGTACTCTCACTGTTAAATTAAAAAAATCTATAGACATTATGGTTCATAGAAAGATAAATATCTTATGCATTCAAGTAACCAAATAAAATAGCTTAGATTTGAAACTTTGATATTCAGGTAGAAGTACTAAAAATGGTGTAGGTGTAATTATAAATAAGAGTTCGAAAAATAATATTGTAAAACTGAATAGAATTAGAAATATAATTATAGTACTAAATATTATTATTGATACTAAAATTTTTTATGTTATAAGTGTTTATGCTCCTCAAATCGGTTTATATAAGGTTCAAAATAAAAACTTTGGAATGACTTAGATGAATTAATACAAATGATACCTTTTGAAAAAAAAAAATTATTGGATGAGATTTAAATGGACACGTTGGTGGTAGAGGATTTTAGAAATATTCATGGTTGCTATGTTTTCTAGTAATTAATGAAGGAGGTAAAATCACATTAGATTTTGCTTTAGTTTATGATTTTGTTATCGATAATATTTTATTTAAGAAAAGAGATGAGCATGTTATTACTTATAAGAAAGAATCTCATAAAATATAAATTGATTATTTTCTTATAAAAAAAATGAGATTATCGAGAAATGTAACGATTATGAGGCCATTCCAAGTGAAAATTTAAGTACTCAACATCGATTATTAGTTCTAGATTTTAATATTAGAAGTTGAAAGATAAAAAATACAATGAAATATTGTCATAGAATTAGATGGGGACATCTAAAAGAAAAATAAAATTATTTTTATGAGTAACTATAAGATTTTAAGATTTGTGATATTCATGAAGAAGTTACTTGTATGTAGGATAAAAGAACAAGCATCATTAAACAAATGACAAAATAATTACTTGGAGAAACAAATGTAAAGATATCTGTAAATAAAAATAGTTGGTCGTGGAATAATATTGTACAAGATAAAATATGAAAAATTTTGTTATAAAAATTAGTTTAAATGTAATAACTTAGAAAACTGGAAAAACATAAGGTGGCCTGCAAGGAGTTTATGAAAACAATTTATAGCACTAAGAATTTTATTTTTAGCGATCTTTAAAATAAATTAGATTTAAAAAAAATGTGAAAATATATGTATAAACTAGCAAAGACAAAAGAAAAATAAAAATTTAATTCAAGTAAAGTGTATTAAAGATGAAAAAAAAAATTTTTTTGTTAGAGAAAAATATTCAGCTAGAAAAATATTTAACATAGGTAGGTGAGATATTTTGATAAACTTTTCAATGAAGTTTTTGAAAATATGATCAACCTTCGTGATTTTAATATCATAATGATAATAATGTACTTTATTTTTACCGTCGTATTAGTAAAAACAAAGTTGATGAGGTTTTAAAGAAAACCAAGGGTGAAAAATCAATAGATCCTAATGATATCCCAATTAAAGTGTGAAAATATTTAAAATTTATGAGAGTTTCTTAGTTTACTAAACTCTTTAATATTATTTATAAAGCTAAAAAGATGTATGAGTGGAGGAAGAGTATTTTGGTCCCCATTTTTAAAAATAAATGGGATGTACAAGAATGAGCAAATCATAGAGGAACTAAATTAATGCGTCACAAATTACAATTATGGGAGAGTAATTGAACATAGGTTAACAAGTGATAAAAAGATTTCTCATATTCAGTTTGGATTTATGTCAGAGAAGTTTACTATGGAAGCTGTACATTTATTGAGAAGTACAGAGAGAGCAAGGAGGATCTTTACATGACTTTTACTGATTTAGACAAAGCTTACAATAAAGTTCCAAGAGAAGTTGTTTGGAGGGTTCTAGAAAAGAAATGTGTTGATATGACTTATATTCAAATCATTAAGCATATCTATACTAGAGTTGTTATTTGTGTTAGAACAGAAGGAGAATTGACCAAGCATTTTCCTATTTTAATTGGATTGCATCAGGGATTGGTTTTAAGCCTATATCTTTGCTTTAGTTATGGATGCTCTTACTGGACACTTACAACAGGATGTACCTTCATGTATGTATTTCGCTGATGCTATCTTTCTTGTGGATAAGACTAGAGAAATAGTTCAGAAAAAAACTTGAATTATAGAGGTTTGTATAAGAGTGCAAGACCTTCGTTTTAATAGATCTAAAACTGAATACATGAAATATAATTTTAGTAGAGTAGATCTAGTGGTACAATTGTAACAATAAGTGATCAAATCATTAAAAGGTTTGAACGTTTTAGATAACTCGGGTCTATTGTTCAAAGTGATGGTAATATAGAAGGGGATGTTATTAGTATAATTCAAGTTGGTCGGTTGAAGTGGAGGAATGTATCGGGCTATTGTGTGATAGAAAATTATTGCTTAGACTTAAAGGAAGATTTTATAAGATGGTGGCGAGACCTGCAATGCTATATGACACAAAATGTTTGTCTTTAAAAAAGAAGCATAAATCTAAGTTAAGTGCTGCAGAGATGAGAATGCTTACGTGGATGAGTGGCTTGACACATAAAGACAAAATGTGAAACTAATATATCCGTGAAAGTGTTGGCGTAGCTTCAATAGCAGACAAGATTAGAGATTCATCGCAGATGGTTTGGTCACATTAAATGTCGACCATCTGATGATTCGTTTAGGAGAGTAGATGTTTTTAGATTTGACTTGTGTTAAGAAAAATAAAGGTAGATCTAAAAAGACTTGGGCATATTGTATAAAAAATGATCTTAATTTATTAGAAGTAAAAGAAAATAAGACACTCAATAAGACACATTGGAGAAAATAATTCATGCCACTTAGTGGGGTAAAGGTTTGTTGTTGTTGATAAAGAATCATTTCATGCACCATAGGAACTGCCAGGATAAGCCAATTGAAACAACAAAAAATTTTCAATAATTCAAGGAAGCTACTCTATTTCAGAAACAAATAGGAATGAAAGAAAGCTTAAGCTCATGGTAATTAGTTCCCAACTACATAGATGTTTGGCAGTTCCTCCTGCGTTACTAAAATGGGTTTAAGTCTATAACAGATACCAAAAACATATACAAGCTATAAATAGACTAATAAAACCAAGGATGATTTACATATATACAACTCAATTCCTATGCTTTTACATATCTAACACCTAAACTTCAACTTTTACATGTATGTCACCTTACCTATGCATGACAAGGTGTATTTCAGTTTTTAGAAGTTAATATAGTGGCATTTTCTTATGTAATATGAAAGAATTGTGTGGTATAAAAGTAAATAGTACAGTTTAGGAGTTAGATATGTAAATACATAGGAATTAGGCAGTATGCATGTAAATGCCCCTAAAACCAATACAAACTTATGTTTACTCAATTAGCTAAAATCAACCTATTTTGCTATATAAACATCTTAATAACAACAAAAATAAACAATACATGCATGCCGCACCAAGCAAATTGAGTACAGGGAGAAAAATATGCAATTAATGTGATATCTCAATGCACACTGTCAAAACCGAAAAAAATAGGGGCATTTACATATATACCACCCAATTCCTATTTATTTATATATGTAACACTTAAACATTACCTCTTACATTTATACCACCCAAGTCTTTCATATCACATAAAAAATACCACTATTTTAACTTCTAGAAGTGAAATACACATTTTCATGCATAGGTAGGGTGGCATGCATGTAAAAAGTGAAGCTTAAGTGTTGCATATGTAAATTCATAGGAATTGAGTGATCTGTATGTAAATTTTCCAAAAAATATCTTCCATAAGAGAGAAAAAAAAACTGCGAAGGGGGGCACACTTTCGACAGATGGTACTAAATGAGCATCTCAAAAGATAACCTCAGAAACTAACCTCAAGCTTGTACCAAAGACCACTAAGAAGGATTGGTCTGATATCATTTTGTAAATTTGGTTATAGAGTTAAAGTAAGCAGCAATTTCATCAATCTTGCACTACCCCTTGAATTCTGCTATAAAAAGTCTCCGCTTTGTCGCGATCCTGAATGTGAATTATGACAGACCCAATAAAAATACCCTATTTGAAAGAGATTCCAACATGTTTGTCAGATAAGCTTTCATCTAAGGATACCAACATAGCATACCGACTGAGAAAATATATAAGACGCGGAGAAAATCTCAATGAAATAGCGAACTTTCGCCTAAGCTGATTTAAAAAATAAAAAAAAGAACGCTCTTTCACAGTATGCATGAAAAAACCAATTCAGTAATTGGTAAAAAATCAGTCATATAATTTACACGTAAGAAAATGAAAAGAAAGCGTGACATAAAATAATAAAGATCACCCTATGAAACGTCTAACGGGTCTAAAATATGTATTATGAGGATTCCAAGGAATGCAAAAGATTCAACAGATGTTTCAAATTTTTTTTCCTACTTATAAGCCACCAAATAACTCATTAATTCACCTAATAGGTCTTATTGTATATATTAAAGATTACAAACCTCAATAATGATGCTGATCATTAAATTCAATGTCACAAGTGTTTGATTTTTCAGAAAAAAAAATGTTATCAAAATAAAAAATGCATGTCTATTTAACATGCATGAAGTCTAAAATAGAATACAAAGAGAAAGAAATAAAACACATTGGTTAGAAATAATAAGTGAAATTATTCTGCAGATAAACAACAATCTGAATAGAACTAATATTGTTTTAAGAACTACAACATTAGCATTATAATAGAAAACCAAAAAACCATTGAATTTTTTCCATGGCATCCAATCAAATAAGATCTATAAAATGTCTACTAAACGCTGTATTCAATAGGATAAATGCAGATGTGATGAGATAAATTTTGCAATGGATGCTATAAAGATATAAGCAACTTAAACCAATCCAATACGATACTAAATGAGAAAAATGTCAAAATGGTCCCTTGACTCTTTTTAGAGGTCTAATTTAATCTCAAAATCTATAAAGAGTCAATTTGGTCCCAAACTCTTTCATGGAAGCTAAAATAGTCCTTTTTGGGACTATTTCAGCNGCAATAAAACACATTGGTTAGAAATAATAAGTGAAATTATTCTGCAGATAAACAGCAATCTGAATAGAACTAATATTGTTTTCAGAACTACAACATTAGCATTATAATAGAAAACCAAAGAACATTGAATTTTTTCCATGGCATCCAATCAAATAAGATCTATAAAATGTCTACTAAACGCTGTATTCAATAGGATAAATGCAGATGTGATGAGATAAATTTTGCAATGGATGCTATAAAGATATGAGCAACTTAAACCAATCCAATACGATACTAAATGAGAAAAATGTCAAAATGGTCCCTTGACTCTTTTTAGAGGTCTAATTTAATCTCAAAGTCTATAAAGAGGCAATTTGGTCCCAAACTCTTTCATGGAAGCTAAAATAGTCCTTTTTGGGACTATTTCAGCCCATATTAAAAGAGTCTGGAAACTAATTTGGCAATTTATATATTATGTGACTGAAGTAACCCCATGTAGATAGTCAAGGAATTTTTTTGACACTTTACTTGATAGTTGATGCAAAATATAATTCATCATATGTGCTTCTAAAGGCCAATCGAATTTTTTTAGGACAATTAGAACATTGAAAGATAGCATGCTGGCATTGCTGAATCATGCATAATATTNCGATAGTTGATGCAAAATATAATTCATCATATGTGCTTCTAAAGGCTAATCGAATTTTTTTAGGACAATTAGAACATTGAAAGATAGCATGCTGGCATTGCTGAATCATGCATAATATTAGTCTCATCTGTTTATCTGTCTTCTGCGAAATAATTTTAATATGATGTCTTGATTGTGGAAAAATAAAATAAAATCAGGTTCCTATGTTCAGTCCATAAGATCAAATGAACATATACAGCATATAATTTATACAATGATGTCCTTATAACAAAATAAGCTCCATTGCAAAACAGAAGTGTCTTTCTCCCTTAACACCATGGATAGAACACATAAACCTCTGCGCCCATAGAAGGTGGAAACCTTGAACCCTAACTGATACATTTGTCAACCAAGCTTGTGAAAAAATTGAATTACAATTGAATTAAAGCTTAAGACGTTCCAAACCAATCATATAAGAATGCTTTTTAATTTATTTGTTTTTAAATAGGAAAATTTACGTACATAGGACACAATTCTTATTTATTTACATACTCACCTAAACTTTCATATTTACATACATAGCACTTTGGTGCTTTAAACCTATGCATGACAAAGAGTGAATCACCTTTAAAAGTGGTAATAGTGCTATTTTTTTAATGTGATATTAAAAATTTGAGTTCTAGGTGTGAGATATGTAAATCATAAGAATTGTGTGCTATGTCTGTAAATGCCCCTTTTAAATCTACTACAGCCTTACTGTGAAGTTCATACACAAATTCTTTGCCTCGAAGAAGAACCCAAATCTTAAACTTTTACGATAAAAGTTATGTTTTTTTTGCTTCCTTCAGGATTCTTCCCAATGATAACAACCATTAATTTCCAATTCAATGCATGCAATAGATNTAATTGTGTGCTATGTATGTAAATGCCCCTTTTAAATCTACTACAGCCTTACTGTGAAGCTCATTCACAAATTCTTTGACTCGAAGAAGAACCCAAATCTTAAACTTTTACAATAAAAGTTATGTTTTCTTTGCTTCCTTCAGGATTCTTCCCAATGATAACAACCATTAATTTCCAATTCAATGCATGCACTGGATAAAAAAAAAACATGCGAGCTTACTAGAGTAAGGCAAAGTTGACATCCTAAATGTTACTGCGTTAACTAAAGATNAGATAAAAAAAACATGCGAGCTTACTAGAGTAAGGCAAAGTTGGCATCCTAAATGTTACTGCGTTAACTAAAGATAATGAGAACTATAGAATAATATAAATGTTCAAGTACTTGAAAAAATAAAAAATAATTTAAACTTAATCAGAATAAAAGGTCAAGGGGAGAATGCAAAATGAAAACAAACTTAGAGTTTTCAATTTTAATTAACAGGTACATGTAGATTTATATAATAAAGTGAAGGATGCTGAAAAGTGATGCCTTGAGTCACTTCTTTTAAGAAATTTCCAACAAAATATTCTACTCAATCATATAAAAAAAATAGAAAACATAGCACAAATTAATTGGTTTTGGCCGATTCAGAAAAAAATAAATAAATAAATAAGAACAAAATCAAGGTTATGCACGCATGGAATCTTACTGCTGCTTCAACAAAATCNGATTCAGAAATAAATAAATAAATAAATAAGAACAAAATCAAGGTTATGCACGCATGGAATCTTACTGCTGCTTCAACAAAATCTTTAGGACGTCTCAACTTGAGAACCGATCCGGCAAAGGAGTTGCCATCAAAAGAAAGAGCTGCAGTAGCATCCTCTGGTGTAAGAAATTCAACGAGACCCTGAGCTTTATCTTTATTTATCTGAAAAAAAAACAGTAAATAAGCACTCTTAGAATCAAAATACACGTAGAGATAAATCAACTCCAAATGTAGGAANACAGTAAATAAGCACTCTTAGAATCAAAATACACGTAGAGATAAATCAACTCCAAATGTAGGAANGATCAAAAATCTTACAATGGGTGCAATAGTATGATCTTTGTTTCATGACAATCTGTTGCCAGTACACGTTATGTGCAGTGTCAAGCCAAATTTTTTCAATGTCAGGTAAAGTGATATCTTTCTCCGCAAGAATCCTGACAACAGAAGGTCTAGTGAGATTAAAAGTGGATATGTCTAATTTCATGGGTCTCCCAAGCATTGCCCCAATTGAATAAAGGACCAGATGGTTGAAAAGATGCAATTTAAGCACAGGTAACTTGAACCATACTGGTACTGTAGGTGGTTCTTGGTTTGAATCAAATTCAGGAGACCACTTGAGCAACTTCATAGTTTTTCCTTCAATGGTGGGGTATTTCCTGGAGAAAATCTTAACATTGTCTTCGTCCATAGTCAATTGTATCATCTATGTCTCCCATCAAAGAGACCCACTTCCATTATCATACAAATTTGATATCCTCAAAAGCTTTGTGAATAACCTCCATTTTGGGATGCCCTAACTGAAATTTTCCAATGAGTGTAAATTTGCATTTTTCAATCAAAGTAGACACTTCGAGATCTGAAAAAATAAGAGCGGTCTTACCACCCTTCCTACAAGTTCTCTTATCAAACAGACAGTCAATTTCCTTTCAAGAAAATCATGATAAATCTGAGGAAACACTACATGGTCGACTGCCTTCTCAGAGTCTACACCCTTGCCAAGCGCCTTAATACAAGATTCTTTGCCTAGGTACTGATTCGAGGGAGGAACAGTGGCAATGCTGTCGTACTCTGATTGAAAGCATCTGAGAAAAAACAAAGAATAAATGGGGAGCTGAAGCCAAACTCCAGAAGGATCATGCTACTGTAAAGCTGAGTCGAGGAGAAAGACGGAGGAGAAGCTGATCGTGTCCTAGCTGGGTGTCGAAGAAACGACGAACAACATGGCACTGCTGTCGAGCTGAGTCGAGGAGGAAGACGAAGGAGTCGATCCTAGTTGAGTGTCGAAGAAACGATGAACAGGATCGCGCTATTGTCGAGCTGAGTCAAGGAGGAAAACGAAGGAGGAACCCCTTCCTGTCTTCCATGAGAAGCGACGAAGCTGCTCGACGCAAACCTCTACCTTTCTTCGAGCACGAGGAAGCTACGAACAGGATAGGTTCCCAACTGGCAGGGTATCGAGGACTACTCGAGTTGCCCTATTGTGACGAGAGTAAACCCTAGCAGAGCAAAATCCATCAGGATTAGAACAGTAAGCCTAACGTAGAACTTCAAACTATAACCAATACAATGGCCTTTAAAGAGGTCCCATTAATCATATGTTGCCTATTAAAGTCAATCTATATTCCTCTATCCAAGTTTCCTAATTTAACAAATATAACATAGCATGAAACAGTATTTTTCACTCCCACTTGCTCCACCACATCTTATTTTGGACTTGAAAAAATTATACATAATTTTTTATAGAATATTTGAAGCTACATATTATGCAATGATTTAATTAACCATCAACATTTTTTTTTGGCCTTATAGATTTTTTACAGGTGGAAATACTCATTTATAATTCTCATATAACTCTCACTCACATAGCACCTCAATTCTACCATGGGTTATTGATGACAAATATTTATGAGCATTTTCTTTTCACTCTCATGGAAGTTTTACATGAGAACTCTAGGATTAGCTTCTTTTTTTTTTAATAAGGAGAGATTTATGGAAAGCGATATTCTGGAAAATTTTACATAGTAAACTTTCTCAAATAAAAAGATACCTTCTAAATAGACACATTAATGTTTGATAGCTTTCCTAAGCTAGGAATAAGTTATTTTTCACCATGAATTTGAAAGCCTTCAATGCTTTCTTTTCCTTGGTTTAATCCAAAGGCTTCAAGGCAACCTTAACTAAAGCGAGTCCAAGAAATCCAACCCTTCTTAGACTATAGATAACGTTCTCTTTTCCTTGCCCTACTATATGACAGACTATTAAGAGGAAGGATAACAACTATTGAAGAGAAAATGCATGTAAAACACAATAAAATTAGGACATTGTTCGAAGCACTATGTATTAGGCAAGAAAGGAACCCATAAGAAGCTAATCTATAAATGGTACTATATATCATAAACAATTAATGGTGGCTATATATGAGAAATAATTAACTAAACAACATTCAAAGATAAAATCAATACTTAAGGGGAGATCACCAAAAAGGTTTTTGGGGTAGCGGGGTGTGGGTATATTTGAAATCGTTTAGTTTTTTTAGTAATATGAATGATGGTATAGGTGATGTTAATGAGGTGAGAAAAGAATAGAGTTCAAGTAAAAGGCTATAGAAAAAGGAGATTGACCTGTTCAAAATTTTTGGATGTTACGCACCGGCCTAAGAGCAATTTTATTTTTTATTAGCCTTAAGGAAAATAAGTCTTTTAATATTATTATTGTTGGGTATAAATAAGACTTAAGTTTAGGGTTAAACATTAAATTGCTTGTTATGAGTCATAGGCTTAGGGTTTGGGAGAGACTTCCTACGTCTCAAATTGTAGGAATTGGGAGAGGTCACTTAGCTCTCGAGTTGTAAGTGTTTATGCTTGTATTCTTATTGTTTTGAATTTTTAAACAAAAATAATTTCTTTGCCATAATTTTTGTGAAAAATCGTGCTGATTTGTACGTCAGATCATATCAAATTGCAATTAGAACGTTTAGAACTAGAAAAAAGAATTGTGGCAAAAAAAAATATTCCTCATTCAACCTACCAATCGAGCACATGACAGATACATGGATCTCCCATCTTTCTCCTCCCACGTTTGTCTGTGCGATAGAGCCTAAAAAGAAACAGGGCTCGTGACAGAGAGAGCTAGTGGAGAAGGCAACTGCAAGATCGTAGCTAACACAAACCCAAAACACCAATCTTTTTCCTCGTCCCACTCCATGGACGCGATACAATCACGATCAGAGCTAGTTGGGAAGTCAACGATGGGATCATGACTTATATACCTGAAACTATTCTTCTGTCTTCTCGGAGAAGACAAAGACGGAACTGTAATGTATAAAGCGTTTGATTGTCGTAATCAGGATACAATCGAGATCAAGCAAACACGCTGTGCAGTGAACTCATCTTGTGATATTGTCGCGATCAAGTTGGCTGGGAGCAGACCACAGGATCGTTGTGTACTGTGATGATAATATCATGGCATAGTCGCGATCTGGTTTCAATCGGGTTAGCTGGGAAGGTAGGATTGAAACCCTACAATAGCTTTTGTGACCACGCAAAACAGTCATGATTTGAGCTAATTGGGAAGCAACGATTGGATTTCAAAATATAAGATTTCGCAATTTTGATAAAAAAAATTAATACTGGAAAGATGGCGGCAAAAAAGTAGATGAATTTAAGAACTTTGAAGAAGAGATGAGTCAACTTAAATCCAGGATACAGCAAAAGTTCTCCACCATAGAAAGAAGGGTTTTCTTCTTAGAAGATAAGTTTTCTTCCATGGAAAACTCATCCAGAAGTTTGGAGGAGATGATAAGAAAGCTTGTTGAGATACAATCCAATACCCCATTGGCGTCTCAATTTGGAAATCCTCACCAAGGGTTGACCGGAGATTTCGTGGTCAGATCGAAAGTGAAGGCGATCAAACGAGAGCAACAAGAGGAGGAAAACATCCCACATCAAGAACCTCACCTAGGGCACAGGGTAGATTAGAGATTTCTGATGGAGGCAATTGGGTTGAAATATGAAGAGGTTATATGCAAGAGGTATGTAGGAGCACGAAGAAGAGAGGAGAGAAGCAGGGCGAGGGTATGGCTATGATTGAAGAAGATAGTTTTACCCTTAATACATGGGGGAAACAGGGGACGAAAAAAAAGTTGGGGTAGAGATGCTAGGGTTAGGGTGTTGAAAATGCCGATCTTCGTGGGAGAAGACACACGGAGTGGGTGCATCAAGTGGAGTGATACTTCATAATAAATGGGCTAGATGGGGAGGAGAAACTCACGACAATTGAGTTATGTTTAGAGGAGAAAGCCCTAGCCTTGTTTTAATGGAGGGAGACTGAGTATTCGATTCACTCGTGGGAGGAATTTAAGGGTTATTTGTTGGAATGTTTTTGAGTCATTCGAGAAGGAGACTTTCACAAGCAATTATATGTCTTGACTCAGGAGGGGACTATCATGAAATATAAAGAGGAATTTGAGTTATTATCGAGATGATTGTTGTTTGTTGTGAGATTTACGTGTAGGGTTTGAGAAAGACTTCCTACCTCTCGAATTGCAAAAATTGGGTGAGATTGCCTACCCTTCAAATTGTAGGTATTTATCCTTGTATTCGAGTTATTTTGGATTATTAAAGAATAATATTTGCTTTATCTTAATTTATGTGAAAAATCACGTCGATTTCTACGTCAAATTGTATTAATATCCTTTGGCTGCAATGATGAAAACCACCGGATCTAAAATTTGGGAAGTTGGCTAACAAATAGAGGTGATTTAAAGCCAAGTAAACATGAGCATAAGAACTCATGAATTATTTCCTAGCGCTGGTCATAGTAAAAATTTTAATTTTGTGAAATTGGTATAGCTCAATTTTTGTCACGTTTAGAATGGTTTGAGGCCTTAGGAAGATAGTAGTTAAGTTTGACGTGGTTTTCATAATGAATATTGTTAAATGGTGATGTTGGAATCAAGAGCAAAAAACGAACTAAAATAACAAACTCCTCCCAACAATAAACGCTAAGCTCCAATAGAAAGGAAAACAATTTTAAGAGTTTTTTTTTTCCAATCATCCAAAACTGATTTCATTCATTCCAATGCAATATTTAAGGGTAAAATCAGTCCATAAAATTTTAAATTAAAAAAATTAAGAAAAAAGAGATAGGGAGGCAAGCACACAAAGCGGTGAGTTTGCAACCACTCCAATCACCTCCTAGTTTTAAGTTTCAAATTTTGGAGGGGGAAGGCTTGCTTGGACAACCAAAGAAAGCTTCTAATCACTTGGAATAAAACTAAATGCAAGGAAATATAGTCCTAAAGCCAAATATATGAACCTTAAAATTAAAGTTTGAAAACTTAAAAATAAAGCTACATGCAAGGAGATATTGTACAAGTTTGAAATTAATGATTTTGAACTTCAATTTGTGAATTCCAAACTTCAGATTCAATTCATACTTTTTTCAGTCTAATTTCACCATGTCGTTGATAAATCTTGAAATTCATAGTTTGTGATCCTTGATATTTATTGATGCCCTTTAGTTCTTGAACTTGTGGTGGAGCCTTCATAATCTACAATGGTATAAAATATTAAAGGTGGATTTACAAACACACCTCATTATTTTTATGTTTGTATATATCTAACACCTAAACTTCGATATTACTTCTATAGCATTTTGGTATCACGAACACATAAAAATATATGCATGAAAATGTATATCTCACTTTACAAAAGTTAATATTAGCAGTATTTTGTTGTGATGCTAAAAAAGTGGGTATTATACAACTAAATATCAAATTTTAGGTCTTAGATATATAAATATAAAAGAATTGTGTGGTAATGCAAATCCACCAATAATAAAATACTTGTGCAATTCTTTCATGTGCATGGAATATTAAAAAGGAACAAATTCTGACATACGCATAGGATAGGCTTTGCATATAACACTTTACAAGAAATAATAAAGGAGATTAGGCTGCCACAAGTATCTGAACCCAAAAAATTCCAAATATGGCAAAACAAATAAGGAAACCTATGAAAACTGCTGATTAACATTTGAGATATATTTCTATCAGAACGTTAAAACTGAAATGATTCAAATGGAAACTAACAATCCCAGTATAATAGCCAAAGATTAAGGTTTTGCAAATAATGATACAGAAAAGATCAAAGGGACAATGATGATTAAAAAAGGAGGCATTTACATACATACCACCCAAGTCCTATGTATTTACATATCTAACCCCTAATCCTTGATTTTTACATTTATACCAAGTAAAAAATACCACCATTTTAACTTCTAAAAAACTGAAATATGTCTTTTCATGCATAGGTGAAGTGGTATGTAACAATTTATGTTTAGGTTTTAGATATATAAATAAATAGAAATTGAGTGGTATGTATGTAAATCTTCCTTAAAATAATTAATGATTTTACAAAAAAACATTTCAAACATTGTCATCGTCGGGTCTCAAGCCCCAGATGCAAAAAGTAGAGGGTTGTATTAGGTATTTGACAGTTAATGTAATTTTTTTTTGACAAAAAATCATAAAATGAATCCTTTAAATCATTGTGCTAAAGCTAGGACGTTTTCTGGAAGCGATGCGCTATATGACGTGAATACAGTGAAATGTGTGTAAGATTTCCCACATTATGAACAGATGCGGGTCAAAAAAACTAGTCCATGAAGCTAACATTAGGATAGGCACTTGAAATATGGGTACTCTCACAGTTAAATTAAAAAAATCTATAGACATTATGGTTCATAGAAAGATAAATATTTTATGCATTCAAGTAACCAAATAAAATAGCTTAGGTTTGAAACTTCGATATTCAGGTAGAAGTACTAAAAATGGTGTAGGTGCAATTATAAATAAGAGTTCAAAAGAAAATATTGTAAAAAAGAATAGAATTAGAAATATAATTATAGTACTAAATATTATTATTGATACTAAAATTTTTTATGTTATAAGTGTTTATGCTCCTCGAATAGATTTAGATATTGGTTCAAAATAAAAACTTTGGAATGACTTAGATGAATTAATACAAATGATACCTTTTGAAAAAGAAAATTATTGGATGAGATTTAAATGAACACGTTGGTAGAGTGGTAGAGGATTTTAGAAATATTCATGGTTGCTATGTTTTCTAGTAATTAATGAAAAAGTTAAAATCACATTAGATTTTGTTTTAGTTTATGATCTTGTTATCGCTAATATTTTATTTAAAAAAAGAGATTAGCATATTATTAATTATAAGAATGAATCTCATAAAACATAAATTGATTATTTTCTTATAAAAAAATGAGATCATCGAGAAATGTAACGATTATGATGCCATTCAAAGTGAAAATTTAAGTACTCAACATCGATTATTAGTTCTGGATTTTAAGATTAGAAGTTGGAAGATAAAAAATACAATGAAATATTGTCATAGAATTAGATGGGAACATCTAAAAGACAAATAAAATTATTTTTACGAGTAAACTCCAAGATTTTAAGATTTGTGATGTTCATAAAGAAGTTACTTGTATGTAGGAAAGAACAAGCATTATTAAACAAATGACAAAAGAATTACTTGGAGAATCAAATGTAAAGATATCGGTAAATAAAAATAGTTGGTCGTGGAATAATATTTTACAAGATAAAATATGAGAAATTTTGTTATAAAAATTAGTTTAAATGTAATAACTTAGAAAACTGGAAAAACATAAGGTGGCCCGCAGGGAGTTTATGAAAACAATTTATAACACTAAGAATTTTACTTTTAGCGATCTTTAAAATAAATTAGATTTAAAAAAATGTGAAAATATATGTATAAACTAGCAAAGACAAAAGAAAAATAAAAATTTAATTCAGGTGAAGTGTATTGAAGATGAAAATAAAAAAAATATTTTTGTTAGAGAAAAATATTTAACATAAGTAGGTGAGATATTTTGATAAACTTTTCAATGAAATTTTTTGAAAATATGATCAACTTTCGTGATTTTAATATCATAATGATAATAATGTATTTTATTTTTATCATCGTATTAGTAAAAACAAAGTCGATGAGGCTTTAAAGAAAACCAAGGGTGAAAAATCAGTAGATCCTAATGATATCCCAATTAAAGTGTGAAAACATTTAAAATTTATGAGAGTTTTTTAGTTTACTAAACTCTTTAATATTATTTATAAAGTTAAAAAGATGTATGAGTGGAGGAAGAGTATTTTGGTCCCCATTTTTAAGAATAAATGGGATGTACAAGAGTGAGCAAATCATAGAGAAACTAAATTAATGCGTCACAGATTACAATTATGGGAGAATAATTGAACATAGGTTAACAAGTGATAAAAAGATTTCTCATATTCAGTTTGGATTTATGTCAGATAAGTTTACTATGGAAGCTATACATTTATTGAGAGGTTTGATGGAGAAGTACAGAGAGAGTAAGGAGGATCTACACATGACTTTTACTGATTTAGAAAAAGTTTACAATAAAGTTCCAAGAGAAGTTGTTTGGAGGGTTCTAGAAAAGAAATGTGTTGATATGACTTATATTCAAATCATTAAGCATATGTATACTAGAGTGGTTATTTGTGTTAGAACAGAAGGAGAATTGATCAAGCATTTTCCTATTTTAATTGGATTGCATCAGGGACTGGTTTTAAGCCCATATCTTTTGCTTTAGTTATGGATGCTCTTACTGGACACTTACAACAGGATGTACCTTCATGTATGTTTCTCGCTCATGCTATCTTTCTTGTGGATAAGACTAGAGAAAGTTCAGAAAAAAACTTGAATTATAGAGGTCTATATAAGAGTCTAAGACCTTCGTTTTAATAGATCTAAAACTGAATACATTAAATATAATTTTAATAGAGTAGATCTAGTGGTACAATTGTAAGAATAAGTGATCAAATCATTAAAAGGTCTGAACGTTTTAGATAACTCGGGTCTATTGTTCAAAGTGATGGTAATATAGAAGGGGATGTTATTAGTATAATTCAAGTTGGTCGGTTGAAGTGGAGGAATGTATCGGGCTATTGTGTGATAGAAAAGTATCGCTTAGACTTAAAGGAAGATTTTATAAGATGGTGGCGAGACCTGCAATGTTATATGGCACAAAATGTTTGTCTTTAAAAAAGAAGCATAAAACCAAGTTAAGTGCTGCAGAGATGAGAATGCTTATGTGGATGAGTGGCTTGACACATAAAGACAAAATGTGAAACTAATATATCCGTGAAAGTGTTGGCGTAGCTCCAATAGCAGACAAGATTAGAGATTCATCGTAGATGGTTTGGTCACATTAAATGTCGACCATCTAATGATTCGTTTAGGAGAGTAGATGTTTTTAGATTTGACTTGTGTTAAGAAAAATAAAGGTAGATCTAAAAAGACTTGGGCATATTGTATAAAAAATGATCTTAATTTATTAGAAGTAAAAGAAAATAAGACAATCGATAAGACACATTGGAGAAAAGAATTCATGCCACTTAGTGGGGTAAGGGTTTGTTGTTGTTGATAAAGAATCATTTCATGCACCATAGGAACTGCCAAAATAAGCCAATTGAAACAACAAAAAATTTTCAATAATTCAAGGAAGCTACTCTAGTTCAGAAACAAATAGGAATGAAAGAAAGCTTAAGCTCTTGGTAATTAGTTCCCAACTACATAGATGTTTGGCAGTTCCTCCTGCGTTAGTAAAATGGGTTTAAGTCTATAACAGAACTACCAAAAACATATACAAGCTAAAAATAGACTAATAAAACCAAGGATGATTTACATATATACAACTCAATTCCTATGCTTTTACATATCTAACACCTAAACTTCAACTTTTACATGTATGTCACCTTACCTATGCATGACAAGGTGTATTTCAGTTTTTAGAAGTTAATATAGTGGCATTTTCTTATGTAATATGAAAGAATTGTGTGGTATAAAAGTAAATAGTACAGTTTAGGAGTTAGATATGTAAATACATAGGAATTAGGCAGTATGCATGTAAATGCCCCTAAAACCAATACAAACTTATGTTTACTCAATTAGCTAAAATCAACCTATTTTGCTATATAAACATCTTAATAACAACAAAAATAAACAATACATGCACGCCGCACCAAGCAAATTGAGTACAGGGAGAAAAATATGCAATTAATGTGATATCTCAATGCACACTGTCAAAACCGAAAAAAATAGGGGCATTTACATATATACCACCCAATTCCTATTTATTTATATATGTAACACTTAAACATTACCTCTTACATTTATACCACCCAAGTCTTTCATATCACATAAAAAATACCACTATTTTAACTTCTAGAAGTGAAATACACATTTTCATGCATAGGTAGGGTGGCATGCATGTAAAAAGTGAAGCTTAAGTGTTGCATATGTAAATTCATAGGAATTGAGTGATCTGTATGTAAATTTTCCAAAAAATATCTTCCATAAGAGAGAAAAAAAAACTGCGAAGGGGGGCACACTTTCGACAGATGGTACTAAATGAGCATCTCAAAAGATAACCTCAGAAACTAACCTCAAGCTTGTACCAAAGACCACTAAGAAGGATTGGTCTGATATCATTTTGTAAATTTGGTTATAGAGTTAAAGTAAGCAGCAATTTCATCAATCTTGCACTACCCCTTGAATTCTGCTATAAAAAGTCTCCGCTTTGTCGCGATCCTGAATGTGAATTATGACAGACCCAATAAAAATACCCTATTTGAAAGAGATTCCAACATGTTTGTCAGATAAGCTTTCATCTAAGGATACCAACATAGCATACCGACTGAGAAAATATATAAGACGCGGAGAAAATCTCAATGAAATAGCGAACTTTCGCCTAAGCTGATTTAAAAAATAAAAAAAAGAACGCTCTTTCACAGTATGCATGAAAAAACCAATTCAGTAATTGGTAAAAAATCAGTCATATAATTTACACGTAAGAAAATGAAAAGAAAGCGTGACATAAAATAATAAAGATCACCCTATGAAACGTCTAACGGGTCTAAAATATGTATTATGAGGATTCCAAGGAATGCAAAAGATTCAACAGATGTTTCAAATTTTTTTTCCTACTTATAAGCCACCAAATAACTCATTAATTCACCTAATAGGTCTTATTGTATATATTAAAGATTACAAACCTCAATAATGATGCTGATCATTAAATTCAATGTCACAAGTGTTTGATTTTTCAGAAAAAAAAATGTTATCAAAATAAAAAATGCATGTCTATTTAACATGCATGAAGTCTAAAATAGAATACAAAGAGAAAGAAATAAAACACATTGGTTAGAAATAATAAGTGAAATTATTCTGCAGATAAACAACAATCTGAATAGAACTAATATTGTTTTAAGAACTACAACATTAGCATTATAATAGAAAACCAAAAAACCATTGAATTTTTTCCATGGCATCCAATCAAATAAGATCTATAAAATGTCTACTAAACGCTGTATTCAATAGGATAAATGCAGATGTGATGAGATAAATTTTGCAATGGATGCTATAAAGATATGAGCAACTTAAACCAATCCAATATGATACTAAATGAGAAAAATGTCAAAATGGTCCCCTGACTCTTTTTAGAAGTCTAATTTAATCTCAAAGTCTATAAAGAGTCAATTTGGTCCCAAACTCTTTCATGGAAGCTAAAATAGTCCTTTTTGGGACTATTTCAGCCCATATTAAAAGAGTCTAGAAACTAATTTGGCAATTTATATATTATGTGACTAAAGTAACCCCATCTAGATAGTTAAGGAATTTTTTTGACACTTTACTCGATAGTTGATGCAAAATATAATTCATCATAAGTACTTCTAAAGGCTAATTGAATTTTTTTTAGGACAATTAGAACATTGAAAGATAGCATGCTGGCATTGCTGAATCATGCATAATATTAGTCTCATCTGTTTATCTGTCTTCTACGAAATAATTTTAATATGATGTCTTGATTGTGGAAACGAAAAGAAAACACAGAAATTCCATGCAAAAATAAAATAAAATCAGGTTCCTATGTTCAGTCCATAAGATAAAATGAACATATACAGCATATAATTTATACAATGATGTCCTTATAACAAAATAAGCTCCATTGCAAAACAGAAGTGTCTTTCTCCCTTAACACCATGGATAGAACACATAAACCTCTGCGCCCATAGAAGGTGGAAACCTTGAACCCTAACTGATACATTTGTCAACCAAGCTTGTGAAAAAATTCAATTCCAAGTGAATTGAAGCTTAAGACGTTCCAAACCAATCATATAAGAATGCTTTTTAATTTATTTGTTTTTAAATAGGAAAATTTACGTACATAGCACACAATTCTTATTTATTTACATACTCACACCTAAACTTTCATATTTACATACATAGCACTTTGGTGCTTTAAACCTATGCATGACAAAGTGTGAATCACCTTTAAAAGTGGTAATAGTGCTATTTTTTTCACGTGATATTAAAAATTTGAGTTCTAGGTGTGAGATATGTAAATCATAAGAATTGTGTGCTATGTATGTAAATGCCCCTTTTAAATCTACTACAGCCTTACTGTGAAGTTCATTCACAAATTCTTTGCCTCGAAGAAGAACCCAAATCTTAAACTTTTACAATAAAAGTTATGTTTTTTTGCTTCCTTCAGGATTCTTCCCAATGATAACAACCATTAATTTCCAATTCAATGCATGCAATGGATAAAAAAAAACATGCGAGCTTACTAGAGTAAGGCAAAGTTGACATCCTAAATGTTACTGCGTTAACTAAAGATAATGAGAACTATATAATAATATAAATGTTCAAGTACTTGAAAAAATAAAAAACAATTTAAACTTAATCAGAATAAAAGGTGAAGGGGAGAACGCAAAATGAAAACAAACTTAGAGTCTTCAATTTTAATTAACAGGTACATGTAGATTTATATAATAAAGTGAAGGATGCCGAAAAGTGATGCCTTGAGTCACTTCTTTTAAGAAATTTCCAACACAATATTCTACTCAATCATATCAAAAAAATAGAAAACATCGCACAAATTAATTGGTTTTGGCCCATTCAGAAATAAATAAATAAGAACAAAATCAAGGTTATGTACTCATGGAATCTTACTGCTGCTTCAACAAAATCTTTAGGACGTCTCAATTTGAGAACCGATCCGGCAAAGCAGTTGCCATCAAAAGAAAGAGCTGCAGTAGCATCCTCTGGTGTAAGAAATTCAACGAGACCCTGAGCTTTATCTTTATTTATCTGGAAAAAAAAGCAGTAAATAAGCACCCTTAGAATCAAAATACACGTAGAGATAAATAAACTCCAAATGTAGGAAATTTGATACATACAATACAACTAATGCATGGTCTAGTTGTTCTTATAGAATTAGTACCAGGTGACACCAAATACTCATTGAGGCAATCAATAACTGATTTTTCTGAGGCAGAAGAAGGTAAGTTTTCGATATAAAGCCTCCTCAAAGGACGGGTTGCTTGGGTGAGTTGAACTGAGTCGATTGACAAATTTGTCACCACAGATACAAAGTCAATTGAAGTTGCAGGGTTTTTTTTGGTTGTTGCTGGGGTAACGACAACAGCTGATTCACCATCAACAACTTTATTAGCAGTCAGAGGGAAACTCGTAAAAATGGATCCAGTACTAGTGACGTTCGTTCCTGAGGGAAGCTGATCCCATGTAGCAATTTTCCTCTCCGGAGATCGAATTGTTGGGGATGGAGTTTTAACAGCCGACTCAGTTTTTCTCTTCCTGGGTGAGTAGCCACCAAGTCCACTTCTATGTTTCCGGTGATGTCCGCTATAATAGCCACCATCACCTGAAGTTTTGTATCGATCACCATCTGAATGTTTTTTCTTCAAATTGTGGTTACGGGACTCTCCTTGATCCTTTCGGATGTAGGCATGTTTTCGTGGCAAATGTGATGGAGAACCATACATTTCTCCATCTCGATCATACTCCAAGCTCCTTGATCTTCTTCTTAATCTAGAATCTTCATAGAAAGGTTCAAGTCTGTATTTTTTATGAATTTCTTTTTCTGAAAACTTTGGATCCTGCAATTTGCTAGACTCTCGCTTCTTATATTTCTTGGCATCATTTTCATACCTACCCTTATCATCACTATGATAGTCATCATAATATTCATTTTTTCTATCCCTCTTAGAATTATTATAATGCTCATCATACTTATCATTCTCCTCAAAATCTTTGACTCTTTTCTTTCCCGAAGCCTTCTCAGATTCAGTGGTGAGCAACTTGACACTTTTAGATGAATGGCGGCTGTACTTTTCATCCGTGCTGTCTTTGTTTCTAATGATTTTACCATGGATGGATTTCACCTTCTCATTTTTTCTTTCTATGACATCTCTCTCCCTTTTCGAATTTAATTCGTCCCTTCTGAATCTCTCTTTCACAAAGTCCTTCGAAACACTCCTACTTGGGTGACGGTCATCTTCGCTTGTCTGATCAAAGGTATCAATAGCATTTTCAAAAGAGCCCTGCATTTTGCTGGTTTTTTCACAAGTAATTGAGTTTTGTTTCTTGTTTCTCCTCGACATAATCTCGTCAAAGCTGAAAGCCCTAGTCCGTGCTGAGGTGCCTTCATCAGGATTTCTCCGAGATCTCTCTTTACTTGTATCTTTCCTTCCCATTTTACTGGTATGAAAAACCCATACACTACCGTCTCAAGATGAAGCCTTCAACAAGAAAAATGAATACAAAGCAGGGATAACTTTGCAAACACTAAAACAGGTTTATAACCATACAAACTTTAGCAACCATACAAAAATTGTTTTCAGTGGATGTAGAAATTCTCTTGAAAACCTGAAAGTTAGAAGATTTATGTCACTAGAAGAACTCAGATAACCATTTTAGAGAAGCAATTAGAGGTCAAAAGTATGTAAATTACACACTTACGAAAGGTAAAAATTCCTAAATCTTACCATATATAAATAACAGAGATTATCAAAGCAGGACCGAACAGTTGAGGTAAAAGAGAACAAAAAACAAATACCCTTAATGTGAAGTTCTCTGTGAATAACAGCGCAACTTAAACTTGTGCTGATTAAGAACATTGCATACATGGAATTCTTACCAAATGAGTTGCTGTAAATAAGCCATCTAAAGGAGCATCCATCAACAACAAAATTTCAAACTTGCACGAGAAAAAAAAAAAGAGACTACAGACACCAATAAAGACAAAACAAAAGAGCATTCAGTTATAAAATTTTACTTATTTTACCAAGTAGCATAAGATAATGTAGGTGGTGTAGACTGTTGCATTTATTGCTTTTATTGTAATTATGAGTAATTTTGTCTTTTAGCTTAATTTACTTATGCCCTAGTCCTTCTCTATAAAAAGAACTTGGGACTTATGAAAGATATAAGCTGAGAAGTGTGAGTAGTAACCCCTAACTGTTTTTCTTTCTCCCATCCTATACTAGTGAAATCTCCATCCCCGTGGACGTAGACGAATCAACCTAACATGAACCACGTAAATTTTTTGTGTTTGATTATTGTTGTGTAAATTTCTACTCTTCTACATTATTTTTCGCAAAACAATTGGTATCAGAGCTTTGGGTTCGTGATTGGAGCGTCGTTCGGCATCGATAGCAACAAATCCGATGTGCGTTGCTGAAGTTTTTAGAGCAGATGGAGTACTTTGTTAGTGGATTCCAAGGTTTGGCAGCAGAACGTCGGCAGGCTAGTGGCTTGGACATGAAGGTTCGGCGCATTGCTCGAGGAGGGATAGCAGCAGCAATTTCGACGGTCAGACAGTCCGATGGCACTTTCTGGCGGCGTTCAGCGAAAGTTTGCTTGGAAAAAGGAAAGCACCAGTGGATTCACTTGGATTGAGGAGAAAAAGATATACTGATATACGAATTTTTTTTTAGAAAAAAGATTCCAACAGTGCTAGAAATGAACCATAACACGATGTCAGGTTCATCAAAGTCCACTATATGAGTGAAAAAATCAATTCATCGAGTAGTCATGCATCCTGACAAAATTTATGTAATGAAATTTCACGACAAATGAAACTTTGACATGTGACGATGTGAGGTGATGGTTGTGTTGTATTCTTTAAATCTAGAAGAAGTCCTGGATAGCAAGGAATGTCCTGAAGAGATGTCAGAGAGAGAATAGTTGAAGATGAAAAGGGGTGTTTGTGTTTTGATCCAAAATTCCTTGACACCTAGGAGATCAAATACGGGGTGATGATGGAGACTTCTACAGGAAAATTGTGGAGGGTGTTGGAGAACAAATATCTCACGAAGAGCATGGAGAACCGTCTCCATATGAAACGTTGAATTTATCGATTTTAGATGGGGTTACTATTTAAGAACAGTTGAATGACTTCACAAACTTGTTAGCAAATCTATTAAATTTGAATGAGGAGGTTCAAAATGAAGACAAGGCATTCTTACTATTGAATTCGCTCCCAGATAAGTATGAAAATTTCACTATGACACTCATTCATGGGAAGAAGATCATGAGTTATGGTGAAGTGACTACGATGTTGTTGAATCATGTGATCCGTCGAAGAGACAAAAAGTCTGCAAAGATGAAATCAACTGATGCACTTACACTCCAAAGCGGCTGATCTGAAAAAAAAAAAAAGAAAATTTGGCAAAGAAAGATGACAGTGGCAACACTTCTTAAAAACAGGGCAAGCCTCATGAGCACAATCTTCGGAAAAATCAACGTGTTTTGTGTTTAGAGTCTGGTCATTAGAAGAAAGATTATCTGAAATTGAATGGGGACAGAAAAGAAAGTTGCATTTGGGGTGAAAACCAATATCAGTGTGGAAAGATGTGAAGAGGCAGATTCAGCTGTATCGTTATTTGCAGTTTCGCACAGCTTATTTATAGCTGATTTGTGTCGCATTCTGCATACAAGTACTACATATCACATTTGTCCTTGTCAAGAATGGTTTTGTATGAACACGAAGCTGGATAGTGGTGTAGCGACTATGAGCAATGACCAAGCTTATCGTACTATTGGTGTGGAAAATATATTTATTCGAATACATGATGGTACTGTGAGGTAGCTGAGTGATGTTAAACATATTCTAGATACCATAAAGAATTTGGTGTCAATTTGGGCTTTAAAGAGTCTAAGGGCTACAAAATAATTATTGAGACAAAGGCTCTAAGGATATCTCATGGAGCAATTATTTTTATGAAAAGAGTTCATCATCACAACCTTTACTATCTTCAAGATAGTAAAATGATTAGAACTGCTATTGTTGCTGATAATGCTTCTGAGGCCGCTATGTTGTAGCATATGCGACTAGCTCATGCTAGAAGCTTCACTTTAGGCTTAGGTGACGAAATGATTGATCAAAGAAGCGAGCACATGTAAGCTAGATTTTTGTAAACATTATGTGATTGGTAAGAAGACATAAATATCTTTTGGTATTGTCATCCATAGTACAAAATATACCTTAGAGTACGCTCACATAGACCTTTAGGGCCCGACGAAGATAGCATCATTCAACGGGTGGAGATGTTGTCTATTTTATTGATGATTACTCCATTTATGTTTGAGTGCAGACCATTAAGTGTCAAAGCGAAGTGGATGAGATTTTCATAACTTAGAAGCAGTGGATTGAGACTCACACTAATAAAAAAATTTGGTGTATCAGATCAGACAATAAGGCGAATATATTTTGAATGTGTTCTTGCAAGAGTGCCAAAGAGCAAGATAGAGTACCACTTCACTGTTCGAGAGACAACACAGCAGAACGGTGTGACAAAGAGGATGAATAGAACTTTGGTAGAGAAAGTTCGATTTATGTTATCTAATGCGGTATTTGATAGAATTTATTGGGTCGATGCCATAAAATATGCATGTTACTTAGTGAATTGTCTATCTTATGTAGCTATTGAGGAGAAGATCCAAAAGAAAATATAGTTAGGGCATCATGCTAGAGATTTTGAGCACATGAGTGTATGGGTGTCCAGTTTACTACCACGTGTAAAATGATAAACTGGAACCACAAGCAAATAAAGCGATCTTCATTGGCTTCAAGCGTAGAATTAAGGGTTTCAAGCTGTAGAAGGAATGTTACATTCCACGAGGCAAGCTTGTTAAAAAATCGGGACTTAAAGCTGGTGAAGAGTCCTCTTGGGAGCACAAATATGTAGCAGAAGATATAGTTTGCTGCAACTTCATTTGTTCCACAGAGTTCGTCTGCTCTGACTCAGATATTTGATTGCAGCTACAACTTAGGAGTATGTTGATAGTTCTCAGGAAGAGGCAAAAGAAGATGTTGAGGATGAGATTCTTGAGCAGAAGGTGGAAGAAGTTGAGGATGAGATTCCTACTCAGAAATCTATTGATAGGAGCAAAACCAAACACCATAATTTCCCAAAACCAGCTTTGTTGAGAGATCACACTGCATTTGCACTTTCAGCTACAGAGAAGGAAATTCTTTGTCACTACAAAGAAGCGATGGAGAGCCAAAAAGTGATCTTTGGAGAACAAAAATGCATGAAGAGATGGAGTCTCTTCGAAAAAATGATACTTGAAGGTTGGTGAAGCTTCATCGGGAAAGTAAAGTCATTGGGTGCAAATGAGTATGTAAAGAAGAAAGAATCTCATGGAGCTAATATTCGGTACAAGACAAGATTAGCGACAGAAGGCTTTGGGAACGAAAGAATTGATTATGACAAAGTGATCTCTCCAATGATCAAGCATCCCTCAATCCATGTTCTATTAGCACTTGTAGCACAATACGGTTTGATCTTGGAACAAGTCAATATGAAGACTGCATTTATACACAGGGAATCACAAGAAATCTACATGTTACAGCCGCCTGGATATAGAGAATCAAAAGACTTAGTTTACAAATTAGACAAGTCTTCGTATAGATTGAAGCAGTCATTACGGTAATGGTATAAAAAATTTGATCAGTTCATAAGGTTACAGAAGTACACAGTAATGAGTGTTCTGAGCAGGTTCATGCATGATCCAAAAATAAAACATTGGCAGACTCTGAAGAGCATTTTGAGGTATCTAAAGGATGTTGATGTTGGCTTGGTATTTAAGAGTCAGTCATCTATTGGAGATTTATGTGTATGCTACACTGACTCAAAATATGCAGTTGATATGGATAGATGGAGATTTGAGACTAACTAATATTTCACATTGACAGATGTCCAATCAGAAGTTCTTTAGTCTATTGTGTTTTGTCTACTACAAAGAGTGAATGCATAACAATCACGGAGCAAAGAAGGAAGCAATATTGATGCAAGACATATTGGATGACATGGGAGTTGATCATGAGTCTCTGCCAGTATTCTGTAATAGTCAAATTGCAATATTCCTGACCACAAATCCAGTTCATCATTTTTGTACTAAACAAATTGATGTGAGGTATCATTATGCATGGGACTTGATTGATGATGACAATAATATATTGAAGAAGATAAATATGACGGAGAATCCAGCTGACATTCTCACAAAGGTACTACCAGTCCAAAAATTTACCTGTTGCAGGAGTTCTGAACATTCGAGCTCAGGTCTAATTGTCTAGTCGGACATTTTGAAGAACTACGCGAGGCTTAATCCTTTCGGGAGGGGGGTACGTAGAAAACCATCTTGGTGCAGTTGAATTGGAGTTTAGAGCTCATTTGGTCATCTCTCAATTATCTATAAGTAAGAGATGAGGTGAAAATTGTTGTATTTATGGCTTTTATTGTAATTGAGGGTAATTTTATCTTTTGGCTTTATTTACTTGTATGCCCTAGTTCTCCTCTATAAAAGTAACTTAGAACTTATGAGAGATATATGGTGAGAAATGTGAGTTGTAACCTCTAGCCTTTTTCTTTCTCCCATTCGGTGCAAGTGAAGTTTCCCTCCTCATGGACGTAAGCGAATCAACTTAACGCTGAACCACGTAAATCTTTCGTGTTTGATTTTTGTTGTGTAAATCTCTACGTTTCTGCACTGTTTTCGCATAACATAGAATAGCTAGCATAATTTAATATAATTAGTTATGTATTTACATGCATATCACCAATTCCTATGTATGTACATATCTAACACCTATACTTAACTATTTTACATGCATAACACCAAATTCTTTCATAGCACATAAAAAATGGCACCATTTTAAATTTTTAAGAATGAAATAAACCCTTTCATGCATAGATAAGGTGGCATGTATTTAAAAAATAAAGTTTGGGTATTAGATATGTAAATACAAAGGAATTGAGTGGTATGAATATAAATCTTCATTTAAAGTTTGGGTGGTGAATCAATTATATTTAAAGTTTCAGGTTATTGATATGTAAAAATCCCTATTGTTTTTGTGAAACATATATTCTTTATCCTACCCAAATAATCATCAAATTTCTATGTTTTTTCTGTTAAATCATAGGCAAAGGCAATTCTCTCACCTCACAAAATCATAAGAGAATCTAATATAAATCACAGCAACGTAGCATACACTTGTTCATGTTCTCCCCAAATGAGCAAACTACTGCATCATCATCCACGGAAAATAATAACATCTTAAAGGAAAAGTTTAACAAGAAAAAAGCAGAAAAAAAAGTAATGGCACGGTAAACCTATGCCTCCCTTAATAAAACAACAATGAAATTAAACACTAATTCATTCTAACACCCCAAAAAAAAATGGCGATAGAAGCCTGAGAAGAAACTTGGCTTAACAAAATCGTGAGCACAAACCGCACTACATCGGGAAACATTAAACCTATTAGGTATTTACCCACGTCCACCATTAATGCGCACAACTTCTGGAGTAGAGAGAGAGTACCTCGGGGGGTTTTGGAGTGGTGAGAGTCTGCAGAGGCTTCAGATTTAGGAGACAGAATGGTGTCCTCTGTCGGAATTCATATTACCTCAGAGGAAAGCGAGGTTTAGTGAAGGCGAGCAAGGAGATAGCGCNGGTGAGAGTCTGCAGAGGCTTCAGATTTAGGAGACAGAATAGTGTCCTCTGTCGGAATTCATATTACCTCAGAGGAAAGCGAGGTTTAGTGAAGGCGAGCAAGGAGATAGCGCGTCTCGAGGCCGGCGGGGAGGCGGATTGGGGGCCGGGTTCCGTCGTTGTTGGGCGTCTAGGGATAGCTCTAAGGATCATTTTATCGTTTGCCCCCAGGTTTTCTTTCAATGATAAAAAGATTAAGAGAAAATAAATCATTTATGATAAATTTACATACATACCACATAATACTTATATATTTATATATATCTAATTCCTAAATTTTAATATTTCCAATCATTGATATCATAAACTTATGCATCAATATTTACTTTATAAAAATTGATACTGTGATAATTTTAAATAATATTACGGTTTTGATTTGTATGAATCAANAAAGATTAGAGAAAATAAATCATTTATGATAAATTTACATACATACCACATAATACTTATATATTTACATATATCTAATTCCTAAATTTTAATATTTCCAATCATTGATATCATAAACTTATGCATAAATATTTACTTTATAAAAATTGATACTGTGATAATTTTAAATAATATTACGGTTTTGATTTGTATGAATCAANGATTAAGAGAAAATAAATCATTTATGATAAATTTACATACATACCACATAATACTTATATATTTATATATATCTAATTCCTAAATTTTAATATTTACAATCATTGATATCATAAACTTATGTATAAAAATTTACTTTATAAAAATTGATACTGTGATAATTTTAAATAATATTACGGTTTTGATTTGTATGAATCAAAGTATAATATATATATATATTACCCGAGTTCCCAGCTCAATTGATAGAGCATCTATTTCGGCGGTGCAAGTCCTTTCACGACTGGGGTTTGAATCCCCCAGGTGACTAATGCTATATAGGGGTGGTACTCGAGTGTTTAGGCGCATGGGTACAACCCAGACCTGACGAGTTGCGAGCCGGGGTAGGCGATTTATATATATATATATATATATATATATATATATATATATAAGAATGGTCGGAGGCCATTATAAGAGCCTCCAACCACCCCTAATANACTTTAGACCCTGTATCTAAACCTACTTGAGGAGCATAAACACTTATAATATTAAAAATC
>JXCR01139404.1:121745-164624 GCA_002079205.1 Phalaenopsis hybrid cultivar
TTGTTTGAAATAAGCTCATGTTCGAAATTATTTGTAAAGTCATTGTCCGTGTACGTTTCTTGACGAATGAGCCGAACACGAGCTATTTTCGTACGACGAGCCAATTTGACATCCCTAATATTAATATATATAAATATATAATATCTATATTAATATATTACTAATATAGTATATTAATATATTATTATTATTAATTTATTATATATTATAATTTATAAAATTTAATTTTTTTAAATATCATAAATTTTTTATTTATAACTATTTTAAATTATTTTTGAATTTTGAACAATACCGATTCAAACAAGACGAACGCATCATTGTTCGTGTTCAGTTCGTTTAACTAACCGAACGAAAAAAAATTGTTCACGTTTGTCTCATTTACTAATCGGACGAATCGAACACAAACTCAATGACGAACCAAACACGAATTATTCGTGAACAACGAGCTTTTTTGACAGCCCTACATATATGTAAGAATTGAAGTTTAGGGATCAGATATGTAAATGTATAGGAATGGGGTGGCATGCATGTAAATGCCCTTTTTTCTTTCTGGATTATGCCTGAATCTGTATAAGCAAAACTGGAATGGTATACATTGGTTTTTTATATTGACATGTGAATTAATGATTAGATTGCATATAATGTAAGTTTTGATGGGACATTTATACACATTTCCACCCAATTCCTATGAATTTACATATTCAACAGCTAAACTTTACTTTTTGACATTTATACCACCCAAATGTTTCATATCACATAAAAAATATCACTATTTTGACTTTTAAACAGTAAAATACAAATTTTCATATATAGATAAAGAGGCATATATGTAAAAGTTTAGATGATAGACATGTAAATACATAGAAATTGAGTGGTATGTATGTAAATCTTACTTTACTGCAAGAACCTGACCTAACTTTCTATTGCCTTCATTTCAGAAACCAAGCTGGCAGTGATGTTCAAACCTGTATAAATTTGAATGCTATGATCTCCATGAGTTATTCGGAGGACTCCAAGAAGATGGCATGTTTCAGCAAGGCATCCCCTGCCTTGAAGGAGATTCTGAAAAAACTACAAAGGTAAGAACTTCGCTTCAAAAATAGTTTCCAAAATTGGATTTTTACGAGCGAAAGGATATGCGATAGAAAAATAATAAACATGCTTCATCTCTGAGGGGTGAAAATATTAAGCCTGTTGTCTGGACGTGCGGAAGACTACATGTATTGTGTTGTCGTGCGTCCAGCAGTGTAGTGCAATGCACGTCATTGACTGCACGTCCGGTTTAACTGACATAATATTTCTCCTCTAAGGACAAAAACAAATCACGTAACACAATCCATAGAAACATGAATTATCCTCAACATAAGTTCACTTTCCTCGTGTAGTAGAGTTAGCTTAGTGTTAGACAACTACTTCTTGTTTGGTTCAATATATGTTATGATAATTGAACAAATTGTTAGAATACAATCACGATTTGGAATAAATCAGCATAATATTATTGATAGAATGATAGGTATTTAAGCCCGATTAGAATAGACACAACAAAAGAAAAAAAAGAAAACAAAATAAAATAAAAAGAAAATACATAACGAGGAAATAAAAGCTAATGATGAATAATAACGGCTAGGAATTGCAGTTATAAATTTAATAAAAATCATTTACTTCTCATTGTTTTTCATAGTTATCGAGTCGTCGCTTATTCGTCTTCCATGCTCATTCTTCTCTTTGCATTAGTTCAATATTTTTCACGTTCCTATCATTGGCACTCATAGCTTCTTCTTGGGAGTTGGGCATGCTTGTCGATGACTCATTTTCACACTTCATTTCACGTTATCTCTATATTCTTGATTTTTTAGTAGTTTTAAGAGGCATTTACATACATACCACCCATTTCCTATGCATTTACATAGCTAACACCTAAACTTTGCTTTAGACATTTATAACACCCAAATCTATTATGTCAACTAAAACATATCACTAATTTAACTTTGTATGTATGTATGTATGGATGTATGCATGCATGCATGGATGGATGGATGTTGATTTCAATAGCAATAAATTATTTATGTTTGATGTTAACTATACAATTTCTTAAATCACCTTTCTTTATTTTAGCATGGAAATACTAGGGGACATTGACCACCACCTGTATGAATTTGGATCAGTTCACTACAACATTCAGGTATCCTCCTGCAAGTTCTACTTATATTAACAGGCATCTCACAAGGCAACACAAGCAGCTCAGTGCAACAAATTAAAGAAAAGAAGATTTACATATATACCACTCAAGTCCTACGTAATTCAAATGGGGTTATTTCTGATGTGACATGAAAGATTTGAGTGGTATATATGTAAAAAGTAAAATTTAATTGTTAGATATGTAAATACATAGAAATTGGGTGGTATGTATATAAATGTCCCATCAAAGCTTACATTATATACAATCTAATCATTTATTTCACATTTCAATATAAAAAACAAATGTATACTTTTTCAGTTTTGCTCATACAGATTCAGGCATAATCCAGAAAGAAAAAAGGGCATTTACTTACGTAACATCCAATTCCTATATATTTACATATCTACCACCCTAAATTTTCTTTCTACATTCATAGCACTCAAATCTTTCATATCACAATAATAATACCATCATTTTAATTTTTTTTTAAGAAAAATATACATTTTCATGCATCGGTAGGATGGCATGAATGCAGAAATTGAAGTAGCTGTAAGATATGTAAATACATCAAAATTGAGTGGCATGAATGTAAACTATATAAACAGGAAATCAGCTATTTTACTGAAATTCTGACAATTTAAGAGTTTTGCAGGCTTCAGCTTCAAATCCCTCTATCATATACTTGTCCATATCCATGTTATCACTAACACCAGAAGTCATGCTTCAACATGGATTACCTAAATCCACCTTAACAGAAATCGGAAGGACTTTACTTAATATTGCAGAAGTTGTTGAAACTCCTAAAGATGGATATATGCTCACCCTAAGATTAAGATTTAACAGACTTCCACAAAATACAGGTATGGATTTATTAATCTTATTTTAGCATTAAAAGATGAATATTAATCAGTTCTAATTGCAGAGTTCAGAAACTAACATTGAAAATTATGATTTTACTAATGTATTTATGGAGCATTTACACACATACCGTCCAATTCTTATGTATTTACATATCTAAGACCTAAACTTTGCTTTTATACCTTTATTCCACTATTTAAAAGTGAAAACACCTATGCATAAACAGGTAAGATGGGATATATGTAGCAAATTGAAGTATAGATGTTATATATATAAATACAAACGAGTTGAGTGGTATGTACGTAAATCTTTCTATTATTATTAGCACCTTATACTGCTGACATTAATGGCAACTTTAGTCATTCTGACAATTAAAACAAGTGTATGCATTTGCTACACAATGCTTCAGACCATAAATAATTCAGGTTAATTGCAATATAGACTTATCTGATAAGAAAGTATAACATGCCAGAAATAATAAGCTTCTCTGATATTCTATTGCTTGTGAATAAAAGTTACATAAATATCCTCTCACATAAATAATGAGCATCATCATTAGCTTTTTACTCCATTAATACGTGTTACATGCTCATTGAGGTGTTTACTATTTGGAAAAATAAGGAATAAAAATTTAAGAACATTTGGTCCATGATGCTGTTATTCATGCATATGACTCAAACTGATTATAATGTAGAAGTATCTCGCGGCGGTTGTATTGCATGCATATGAGAAGATTTGCTTGCATAAAGTTCTCCTCATTATATACAAAGGTTGATTGAGTAATTTTCTCAATTAGATCAAGCCTGACAAGGAATCTATAGTTACATTTTGAAAGAACATATATTTAAAATTATACTAATACAATTATATGATTGTCAAAGTGACGCGGGACACAAACCTATTGCGAACACGGGAGTTCCATGAGCCAGCTTCTGCTATCATGCAGTTACAGAGATCCCGCAATCGTGAAATTGACAAACGATTTGCCCAATATTTTTCCATATTTCAGCATATTTTTTTAAATTTCTTTCATTCGTATGTTCTAATTAGATTTTTTGTGAAAAAGCTATGTATATATGTTATTATTTTGTTGTTGAGAAGACTTTTTGGCTTGGTTTATGTATTTTGAAGATGTTTTCTCTTGGTTATCTCTATTGGAGTGTTGTATCCTTAGCTTTCTTTCAAACACACTGTCTGTAACGTGATAAGATTGAGGTGGTGATCTCTCACAGACGCTCGGAGGCCTCCTTCATCGTCCAACTCGTAGCCAGTTGTTGTTCGCAGCAGGAAAATTGCTTTTATCGGTTCCGGTTAGCCGTCCCTCCATTATCCACGCCGTAATTTTAGCTGGCGCCCCTGTGCCAGTGTTTCGTGATTTCCTTGCTTTTTTCAGTCAGCACATCCATCTAACATTGACTATCCCTCTGCAAATATCACCGATAGCACAAAATCTCATCCCCTACCAATACTCCACCCCCTCCCTTTCAGACCCACTTCCCAAACACCGTTTAGGAGCCTAGATCATTTGGTATTAGAACCCGACAAACCCTATACTTTTTAGGATTTTATCTTACTTATCCCAATCTAAAATTCCCAAAAAAAAAAATCCAACAAGACCCTAACCATTCCTACTGCAATTCCTAACCTAACCTCCACAAAATTTCACCCCGAAACCTACCATCAGAACCTAAACCCCCTGCTAACTTTGAATCGCAATCCTACATTTTCGGAAACCAATTCGGAAGAAAATGACACAATGCCGCTTATGAGAATTCCACAATTGGGTGTTCAAGAGTTTATCGTGGAGGACATACATGTAGAAATCCACCAATTGCAGCATAGGCTTGTCTCTATTGAGAGGAGAAAATCTAGTGAGATCATCGATGGCTATAACAGTGACTTGTTAGATCGATAGGATGAAGTGAATTCCTTCCACCAGGCTTTTTCCATTGACAAAGAACCACTAGCTAGATTTGGCATGGACTATCAGAGAAGAAGTAAAGATCTTTAAAGTAAAGGTGGACAAATTGGATTTCGACGATCGCGTGGATCCAGATAAATTTATCAAGTGACTTTAGACAGTGGAACGAATTTTTTAGTACAAGGATATTCCTCAAGAAAAGAGAGTTAAATTAACTATCAACAAGCTTAGTAAAAATGCTTTATCATGGTGGGGAACTTGAAGCAAATTTGACAGAGAGAATAGAAGAATTTAATTACTACCTGGTTTAAAATGAAATAAGAGATGCAACACAAATATCTTATCCCATATTACCGAAATGATGTGTTCATCAGACTCTGCATCACTTGCGCCAGAGAGGTTCTTCGGTCGAGTACACAACTGAGTTTAAGCAGCTTATATTGGTGGAGCTCGAGGAGAACATCATAACTCGATACTTGAGAGGATTAAGTCGTTCATTGACAATTTAGCACATTTGCATCATTATTGGACATCATAAGATATTCATCCACTAGCCTTGAAAGTAGAGAGACAACACAACAATATAAAATCCACACTAACCCCCCTAAACTGAGTTCAATCATCGCATCAAGCAGCAATAGTACAACCAATGGGGCATCTAAACCGACCCAACCAGAGGAAACCGTATATAATGGAGAAATGATAGAAATTTTTAGTACTCCCAAATCTATCCCCGACAAAAAAATGTTTCAAGAGTCACAGTTTTAGCCAAAAGATGGCGATCTCTTTCACTAAGCAAAGAGTTGTTGAATAAATAGATAGTGACACGGGAGAGGACGAAAATGTCACAGAGTCTCAACTTCAATTCGACGAGAAAGAGACGCTAGTGATTTAGGGTGAACTCATAAAAGAGACTCCAGCTAAATTAACATTGATTGTTCTAAAAGATAGAGAGTCTAAGAAGCAGATACATGAAAAGGGATTGTCACTGTTGAAGGAATTACCAACACATGACCGGCAGTTTACCTATTAGGTGGTTGCCACTAAGGTAGTCCAACATACCACAGATGTCATTCCAGAGTTAGTTCCCCCAGATAAATTTGTTTATCAAATGCACCTAGCCAAATACAAGAAATGGAAGAAGTGGATTACAGATTTAGTGGCTCGAGATTTGTTTTATGAGGATATATGTCCATGTGCAGTTTCAGCTATGGTTGTGCCAAAAGAATATTACTTCTTCTAACGTAACAGTCTATCAGAATAATTAGTGTGTTTCAGAGTTGTCTAGAATGAGTGTGTGCATAGATTTGGCGGTATAGCTGCCTTAAACACAACAAGACAAATACTTTATTACGATGGTGATAAATTGATTCCGTAAGCTTCTTAAGAAGAAGACGAAAATCCTCCTACCCGGGGAGAATGACACGAGATGTGACCATGTTACAGACGTGGGAGTTTCGTGGGCTAGCATCGGCGATCCTGCTGTTACGAAGCTCCCGCAATCATGGGATTGACGATCGAGCCGTCTGATATTTCCCTATTTCAACATTTTTTTTATTCCTTGCTTTCTTTCCTGATTTCCTATTTTCTAATTAACTTTTATGAGAGGGAACAATAAATATGATGTTATTTTCTTGTTGAGAAGACTTTTTGGCTTGCTTTATGTAATTTGGAGATGATTTCTCTTAGTTATCTCTATTAGAGTGTTGTATTCTTAAATTTCATTCAGGCACTGTGTTTGTAAAATTCATTTGCATCCAATTACTTCTACATTTGGGGTGTAATGAACAATCTCTTACGGATTATTATCCTCAAGAATTTAAATTTCTTCAGTTATATAATTAGAAATTCATGTTTACTATCCTCTAAATAGCACAAAGGAATGAGAATCAAGGCCACTGTTGGGTGACAGCCACGCTAATTTAGGGAATGAGAAATTCTAGAGAATCATTTAGAAGCAAAGAATGAACTCTTGCTGGCAGGCTCAGGTAACGAATCAATTTACACAAGCTCAGGTGGTTTAATAACACATATTCAAATTTGAATCTTTTAGGACTATAATTAAAATTAAGAGGAATATATATCTCTGGTAGAGGCTCAACATAAGTAGAGAAAAGAATTTCATGTATAGAGATGCAAAATCATTTCGAGTGAGTAATCCAAGGTGCCACATATGGATTCACAATTGTAAAAGTGCTATGGGGTCTTTAATCTAAGTCAATTTAGACGTAAAATACAATTAAACTAGGTTAAGCTTGCCAAAGATTCCACTAGATTCTACTGAGCCTATATGGTTTAGTTGGAACTCTTTTAGATGAATCCAATGCCATAGGGACTATGTAAGTCCATATTTGATTAAACCATTGGGGTATTTAAAAACCTTAGATTATGAGATGTGATTTTAGGTCAACTGAGACGAGATTTAAGCAATTAGAAATGCTAGGAACTCAATGGATCAAATATGTCAAATTGTTTAGTGAATGGATCATAATGCCAATTCCCAACTATAGATNGCATTTCTAATGCGACTCTTACCAGAATACCAAAGTTTAAAACCTAAATTATCAATCTCCTTATCCTTTTATCCAACCCACTTAGTTTCTTGAATACATAAGATATTAATTTTCCTATGAATCATAATATCAATCTTTTCTCTAACCTACTTAGTTTCTTGAATACATAAGATATTAATTTTCCTATGAATCATAATATCAACTAAATCCATTAATTTACCATTGAGAGTGCCTATATTCCAAGAACCTATCCTAATGAACAAAAAAAATAAAAGCGTCACTGCCAAGATTGATAGCATGGGGTGTAGGATAGGGGTTGCCTCTACTAGATTAGTTGTCTCGGATTCAGGGAAGAAAATGCTCAAACCCTAGACTTTGTATGATTATCTATTTGTCCCTCCGACGCCTTATGAATATAATGATTGTGATTTCAGCTACATTTTGACTATTTCTAATGATAACGTAACTGATTATGACTAATCTAGCTACGATCNACCCCAAGCACAAAACAAAATAAATTAAGCCTTATTTCTCATGTGTCCAGTTTAACAATTACATCAAGCTTATATGTTATACCTTCTCACAGAAATCACTGAAGCAGCTCTCATTATCATATTTTCTCACTGGCAGTAGGTGTTCCACCAACCAGTTATAATCATGGTGGAGTAATTTTAAAACAAAGCAGAAATCACTGATGGAGATAGTTTTCCTAGAAGTCATTTACATACATATCACCTAATTCTTATGTATTTACATATCTAACACCTAAACTTTACTGTTTAGGTTCATCCAAATCTTTCATATCACAAAAAATATAACTATTTTAACTTTTAAACAGTGAAATACACCTTTTCTTGCATAGGTAAGTTGGCATAGGTGTAAACGAACCGAACACAAAAGAATAGAGTTTTTATTTGTGTTCGGTTCATTTGAAATTTAGTTTGTTTGAAATAAGCTCATGTTCGAAATTATTTGTAAAGTCATTGTCCGTGTACGTTTCTTGACGAATGAGCCGAACACGAGCTATTTTCGTACGACGAGCCAATTTGACATCCCTAATATTAATATATATAAATATATAATATCTATATTAATATATTACTAATATAGTATATTAATATATTATTATTATTAATTTANCTGGCCGAATGATTTGTTAAAATATGTTGTGAAACATATGATCCCGAAAATGGAGTATGAGTTCTACAATAGAGTGAGGGTCACATTTGATTTCATGAAGGAGAAATTCATTCAAGAAATTAAGTGCAAATAAATAGGGAAATATTCTTTTTTGGGTGTAGAATTGGAGAATCTTTATGCTGACTAACTAAAATCCCCAATTTGTTCTTACTGTTTAAAAACTAAAGCGAGAGTTAGCCTTCATGTGAAAGGAAGTGGGAGCTCTGAAGTTGAAGTCGGTATCCTCCTAGCCTAGCTACGGATTTAGGGACTAAACCTAAGATTAACCAATGACTTTTTATGTGCTGTATCAGGGTAGAAAATTAAAATTGCTCCTATTTAACATAATACATATTATAAACATTTATCTCGTCTCATTTCACCAGAATTTCATTGTAGTGGGAAGGATGCTCTTTCACATAAGAAATCTTCATTACATAAACATAGTTAGTAGATTAGTAGATATTATTCAAAATTTGCAGTTCTCTTTTGCTAATAGTTAAGTATATTTATTTATTTAATATCTCAACATTCGAACATGGTGATAGCGATTTCATTTAATTTTCTGTAAATTTCCTTTTAAAATTTATCATTGCTAACTTACACCTTCTCCATGGGATCGATATTTGGGGCTAAAATAGAAATTTCATTATTACTTGATAACGATACGTGTACTTGCTTAGAATCCCATTATTAATTGCCTATAATTATATATGTTTTACACAACTTATATTTCATAAAAGAATCACGTTTTTGGCAGTGTAGTGGTGTCAACTTGATAAATCCTTACATATCAAAATCAGGATCAACTTTTTGGCATCGTTGTCGAGGAAGGTAATAGTTAAATATAATTAAATTAACTATTTTTGATAAATTAGGATATTTAGATAATATATATATATACAATTATATAAAAACACAAAAAATATTAAAAATCAAAAATAAAAAATAAATAAATTTATTTAAGAGTTTATTTTTAATTAATTTACTTTGCTTACTTTATTTCTTTATGCGAAATATTAGATCTGAAGGTTTAGTACCTTACGATTTAGAATTAGAACGTACTATTAGAATGAATTGAAAACAAAAAAAAAGAAACTAAGAACTTGAAAGAAAAGGAAAATAATATAGAAAATCCAAAAATGAGAATCGACAAAGTCCTTTCAAAGATTATGCGAATCTGACAACAAATGAATTTCATTTAACTACTCAAAATCCTGATATTGCTACTAATTCATTTAAGCTTAAACAAACTGTTATCCAAATGGTACAAAATAATCAGTTTGGAGGATCACTTACTAAAGATCCTAACTTACATCTTGCTTGTTTTCTTAAAATTTGTATGATGTTGTTAGGCTTAGACTTTTTTCTTTTCATTAAGGGATAAAGCCAAGGCTTGGTTAAATTCATTAGCACCTGGATCTATTAAAACATGGGGAGAACTATCACAAAAATTCTTGGCTAAATATTTTCCACCCTAAGAAACTGCTAAGCTTAGAAATGATATTATATCTTTTTGTCAGTTTGAAAGGGAATCAAGGGGCTGCTATTAGAAATATTGAAAATCAATTAAGACATATTGTTACTGTACTTAGTAATAGACCTTCTAGGATTCTTTCGAGTACTGTAGAAGTTAATCCAAAAGATAATAATAAAGAGAAAATTAAAGTTATTCAATTACAAAGTGGAAAAGAATTTGAAACAAGAGCCAAAGAGTAATTGAAGTTGATGAAGAGGAGGAAGAAATGGAGAATAATTAACTGGAAAATGAACAAACATAAGTTCCTTTAGAAAAACCATTATCTCTGTTTCCTCAAAGACTGAAGCAGAAAAATAAAGATAAATAATTTACAAAATTTTTGGAAATCCTGTTAACAATAAATATTCCTTTTCTTGAAGCTTTGGAAAAAATGCTAAGTTATGCGAAATTTATGATGGATGTAGTCAAAAAGAAAAAGAAATTTACAAATCATGAGACCATTGCACTTAACAAAGAGTGTAGTGTTGTTATTCAGAAAAAACTTCCTGAATAACTAAAAGATCCTAGTAGATTTACTATACCTTGTGCAATTGGTGAAAAGTTTTATGGAAAAGCTTTATGTGATTTAGGAGTGAGTATCAATCTTATGCCCTTATCGATCTTTAAACATTTAGATTTAGGAGAAATTTTCCCCTACTACTGTAACTTTTCAGTTAGCTGACTGATTAATAACTTATTGAAAAGGAGTTATAGAGGATGTACTAGTAAAAGTGAATAAATTTATTTTCCCTGTAGACTTTATAGTATTGGATATGGAGGAAGATAAAGGATTCCCATTATTTTAGAGAGACCATTTCTTGCAACAGGAAGAGCTGTAATAGATGTACAAAAAGGAGAATTAATAATGACAGTTAATGATCAAGAAGTAAAATTTAATATAACAAAAGCTATGAAATATCCTGTAATAGAAAAAGATAATGAATGTTTCATGATGCAAGTAGCTGATTATCTAAGTAATGAGAACTTTAAGAAAGAATTCAAAGATAAATTTAAGAAGGAGAATTTTTTTACAATGAAGATGAAATTAAAGAAGAAGATTTGTTTTATATTCATAGCAAAATTGAAATGTTATGCTTGTTGGAAAGCGATAGTAAAAATCTTATCCCTTTAAGTATTAAACCACCTCAAGTTGAATTAAAGATATTACCTGCCCATTTAAAGTATGTATTTTTAGGAGAGTCATCTACATTGTCGGTTATTATAACTTTTGAGTTAATTGTGATTCAGGAACAAAAGTTAATAAAAATGTTGAAAAAGTATAAAAAGGCTAATGGATGGACTTTAGCAGACATTAGAGGAATTAGTCTTTCAATTTGTATGCACAAAATTTTATTAGATAAAAAATATGAACCTAAAGTCGATCCTCAGAGAAGATTAAACCCAATAATGAAAGAAGTTGTTAAAAAAGAGATTTTAAAATGGCTAGATGCTAGAATTTATATATCCTATTTCAGATAGTGCTTAGGTAAGCCCAATTCACTCTGTCCCAAAGATAGAAGGAGTGATTGTTAAAGAAAATGAGAAAAATGAATTAATACCAATAAGATAAGTAACTAGTTGGTGAATTTGCATTGACTATAGAACATTAAATATGGCGACCAGAAAAGATCACTTTCCTTTACCTTTTCTAGACCAAATATTGGATAGGTTGGCAGGGAATAAGTATTATTGCTTTTTAGATGGATATACCAGTTATCACCAAATTCCAATTGCTCTAAAGGATCAAGAGAAAACAATGTGTACCAGCCCATATGGAATATTTGCTTTTCGTAGAATGCCTTTTGGACTATGCAATGCACCTACAACATTTTAAAGATGTATGATGTCAATTTTTAGTAATTTTATAGAACATGGAATAGAAGTGTTTATGGATGATTTTTCTATATTTGGAACTTTGTTTGAATTATGCCTTAATAATTTAGAAAAAGTTCTGGAAGTATGTGAAAAAGTCAATTTTGTATTAAATTGGGAAAAATGTCAATTTAGGGTTGCAGGAGGTATTGTACTAGGGCATAAATTTTTTGAAAAAGGCATGGAGGTGGATGCTGTAAAAATCCAAGTTATAGAAAAATTATCACTACCTACTAGTGCTAAAGGGGTGAGAAGTTTTTTAGGACATACTGGTTTTTACATGCGCTACATAAGAATTTTTTAAAAAATAATTAAGCCTCTATGCCAACTTTTAGAAAAAGATACAAAATTCGATTTTAATGAAAAATGCATAAAAGCATTTGAATTATTAAATAAAAATTAGTCACTGCACCTATAAGAGTACCACCAGATTGGGAGAAACCATTTACAATAATGTGCGATGTTAGTGATTATGCTATTGAGGTTGTATTAGGACAAATGCACGATAAAGTTTTCAAAGTTATATATAATGTTAGTAAGACTCTAATTGAAGCTCAAACAATTATACTACTACTGAAAGAGAGTTATTAGCTATTGTTTAGACTTTATTTAGTTAGAAATAAATGTATAGTGCATACAAATCATTCTGCTATTAAATATTTAATGCAAAAGAAGGATGTTAAACCATGATTAATTAGATGGATACTTCTATTGCATGAATTTGATTTTACAGTGATTGATAGAAAGGGAAATAATAATCAAATAGTTGATCATTTATGTACAATATAAATAGAAATATTAACTAATTTTGCAAATGAAATTTTAGAGAATTTCCCTGATGAACATTATATAATATTGATGAAATGGATGTGATGTGGTATGTTGATATAGTAAATTATATGTAAATGATATTCTACCACATGATATAAAAAATCCACAACTAAAGAAGTTTATATAAAATTCAAAAGACTATTTTTGGGATGATGCATATTTATATAAATAATGTAAAGATCTAATTATTAGAAGATGTGTGCCTTTTGAAGAAACTCAACAAATAATTGAAAGATGTCTTCATTATAAATTTGGAGGACATTTTGGAACAAATAGAACTACATATAAAATTTTACAAGCTAGATTTTATTGGCCTAGTATTTTTAAAGATGTTAATGAATATATTAAAATATGCGATAGATGTCAACGAGTAGAAAATATATCTAGAAGAAATGAAATGCCTCTAAATTACACATTAAAAGTTGAAATTTTAGATGTGTGGGGATTAGATTTTATGGGACAATTTATGCCTTCATTTGGAAACTTATATATATTACTTGTTGTTGATTATATGTCCAAATGGATCTATTATTGTACCTAGATGTGATGCTCAGAGTGTTTCTAAATTTTTAATTAAAAATATTTTTAGTTGTTGTACCTAAATGTGATGCTCAGAGTGTTTCTAAGTTTTTAAATAAAAATATTTTTACAAGATTTGTACCTAAATGTGATGCTAAGAGTGTTTCTAAATTTTTAATTAAAAATATTTTTACAAGATATGGATTGCCGAGAGTAATTATTAAAGTGTTTCTAAATTTTTAAATAAAAACATTTTTACAAGATATGGAATGCCGAGAATAATTATCATTTTTACAAGATATAAAATGCCAGAGATTAATTATTACTAATGGAGGATGTCATTTCAGGAATAAGAGAATTGAAAAGTTAATTAAGAATTATGATATTATGCATAGATTCTCTACTGCCTATCTTCCTCAGACTAGTGGTCTAGCAGAAATATCAAATTGTGAAATTAAACGCATGTTAGAAAAAGCTATAAATTTTTATAAATTGGATTGGTCTGCTAGACTTGATACTTCATTATGGGCATACAAAACTACTTATAAAACTCTTATAGGAATATCCCTATATAGACTGGTATTTGGAAAAACATATCACTTACCTATAGAATTAGAGTATACAAAATTTTGGGCTATTAAGGAATTTAATTTTAATCCAAAAGATGCTTGTGAGAAAAGATTTTTGTAACTCAATGAATTTGAGGAGAATAGAAAAGAAGCGTATGATAATGCAAAAATTTATAAAGAGAAAATTAAAATATGGCATGATCGGAAGATTATTCAGAAGAAATTTGAACCTGGATCAGAAGTTCTATTTTATAATACAAGAGTGAGATTGTTTATAGGAAAATTGAAATCCAGATGGTTAGGACCATTTAAAGTGATTAAAGTTTATCATTGCGGAACTATTGTGATTAAATATCGTAACACTGGAAAGATATTTAAAGTTAATGGGCATCGTTTGAAACACTATTATGAAGGACACAAAATGGTATTTAAAGTTAATGGGCATTGTTTGAAACATTATTATGAAGGGCACATACCTCAATTTAAAGAAGTTTTAATGTTAAATTAACCCGACTAAACAAATGGTATGTCAGGCTGACGAAGTTAAACCAAGCGCTTTGTGGGAGGCAACCCATACTTATATGTCTATGTATTACTATTTAGTTTGTTAAGTGTCTTATATATTAGTAAATAATAATCCTACACAATTACATTTATTATAAATTAAGTCTAATATTGGTATTGGAAGAAATGTTGGAATCAATTTGAACGAAAAATGAAAATCACAAAAATTTCACAACTGTCGTCGACGGTGCCCTATAAAATGGATCTCAGCGCCTGCAAAGCCCATCGGGAGCACCGGAGGCACCGAGAATGGTTCGATGGTATCCTACGACCTTTTGTAACCTTTGGTGGGATTTCACTCTATAATAACCGTCGAGAGGTGTTTTTAAAGTCCTAAAAACTACATATGATGCTTAGAAACTTTCTATTTTTTGGATTATATGGCTTCCAATTCCAAAAATACTTCAAGGAATGGAGTTTTCAATAGAAGAAATTTTACTAGTTTCGACGCGCAGAGATTATACGATAAAGTTATTATGAAGAAGAGATTGATCAAGGAAATAAAATTTGTTAATCATAGGTTGAACAATCCAAGTGCTCCGTTGACAAGATTATTCTGCAAAGGCGATGGGAAGTTCTGTGTTACACTACCGTTGCATTTGTTGTACCTGTAGTGAAGGAGTTCCATACAAATCTATAGGAAATTACCCCAGAAGTTGTCTTTGTACGAGTTAAGGCTGAACCATTTACTCTTGTGAGGATTAATGAATTGTATATGATAGAAAATGTTCCAATATGTCCTTATGCAAATTTCTTTCCTACGCAAGATTTGATGCAAGATATTTATATCTTTCTGATGGTTGAAAGTGATATGTGGGAAGTACGAGATGAAGGATATATTAATTTTCCTGCTTCATCACTTAATCTAATTTTAAAGCACTGACATTTCCTTATTTGTACAAAATTACTCCCTACTATGAAGATCAGTAGAGTCACCAAGGAGAGTGTTATTTTAAACTATTGTATTGAAATGAAAACCTATTGATATAGGTTCAATTATATTTAAATCAGTGACAAGAATCATTATGAATGGGCCAATTTATGGACTTGGGCATCCTTCTACAATTTTTCTGATTTGCAGTCAATTCCAAGTGTCATACAAAAATTAGGAAAAAGTTTTACTACCGTGGGAGCCCATGATTCCTACGGATGATCAGTATGTTGGTAATGAAAATGAAGCATTAAATGCTATTATAGATCATTCTTTACATGCTTTAACTCCATTAATGCCACCAACAATTGGAAGTTCACTTGATTTAGAGAAGAAATTGAAGAAAATTGAAAGAGAACTTCAGAGTATTATGAATGCAGTGGGAGATCTCAAGTACCTTTTTGATCACCTCGATTGGAGAATGAAAGAGAATTTTGATTACACTGGAATTTTTGAAGCAGGATTAGTTTGGATGTTTAAAGAAAAGAGGTGGATCGAAGAAAATTTGACAGATCAATTCCCGTACCGATCCTTCTACAACCTATATGTTCATTACCAATCCATGGGAGATAATAGAGGAGGTGAAATCACTGAAGTTGAGGCTTAATGATTGAAGAATGTGAATTCTCTAATTCCTTAAAAGTGTTTATGTGTTTAGTGTAATTGTGTGGATTTGGTTAGGTTTAATTTGGTTTGTTTTTGCTTTAGAATTTTGAACTTTGATTATGTGTATAGTTTTGTGTCAGCTCTAAGTTTTGTGGCTTGATTTTGATGCTGATTTATAATTAGTTTGCTTAATAGGTGTGAATTTGTGATTTGTGAAAGTTGTTTGTAAAAAGTGTATTTTCATATATAAAAGATAGTTTGTTGTTGTTTGTGAAAATAATTGTTTGTGAAATGTGTATTTATGAATTTAGATAAAAATTTATGTTTAAATATACTAAAATCTTTGGAGAAAATTGAAAGAAAATTGGAAATTTGAAAATCGAAATAGTGAATTTCGGTCCTTCAGCGCCAACGGCGCTGGAATTGGCGCTGATGGAGCCTTCGACCGGAGAGTGACGAATTAACCATTTAATTTATGATTTTTGTTGCAAACCTCTATTTTGACCCCTTAAGTCACCTTCAGCCTTCGATTTTGCACCGAGGGCTTGATTTCGGGTGGATTTGAGACGATTTAGAGGCAAAGGAACTTCTGATTTCATCTTCTCTAAGTAAGAGCTACACTTTTAAGTAAAAATTTTTTATTTTCACCAAAGATTTTTCTCACATTGACTATATCCAAAATATTGAAATATTTTTGAGAGATTTTGAGAAAATTCTTTGGTGGAAAACTCTTACTTAGTGGATTTATGTTTAAAGTGATTTATATTTTGATTTACAAAATTTTGGGATTTATTTGGATTTTTTTCAATATTTTCTAGATTTTTTATGACACATAGATCGAGCAAAAGGAAAGTAAAATATGACGAGCAAAGGTTTATTAGCTTTAGAGTCAGTGCTCAATTAGGTAGTATTCAAGAAAATAAAAAAGTGATTCAGGACCGAGGTTTTAAAAATCCGGGAGGAGAAGTTGAATGATTGATTATCGCTAGGTAGTGGGAAAACTTCTTCTATTTTACTGTTAATGCGATAGTTGGGACTGTGATGGAATTTTATGCCAACCTTCCTGAGGCTTTTGATGATTTTGTTTTTTGTTCGAGGAAAAAGGGTGGAGTTTACTCCAAGAAATATCAATGTGTTTTATCAATTAAAAGATGTGTATAGATGTCAGTATCATTCGTTTTCTGCTACAGATCAAGCCATAGATGAAGTTATTTCTTTTTTGACTAGTGAGAAAGGATCTTGGAAAATAAAGAATGAAATTAAAGTTAACTTTCCCTTTTCTATGTTAAATGTAGTGTCTAAGGCTTGACATTATTCTATTTATGGAAGGATGATTCCAACAAACCATCACAGTGAAGTGACCAATGATAGAGCCATTCTGAGCTTCTCTATTCAGCAAGTGATGGATATAAATGTAGGCTCTATCATTTATATGAAAATTCAATATATTGCTCTGGGAGAGACCACTGGTGTATTGGCACACCCTGCTCTCATTTACACACTTTGTGAGCATGCAAGAGTTTATTTCAGACCTAATGAGGAGAGGATTGAGCCTTAGAGACTGATTAAGCCTGCCAGCATCAAGACTTATGAGTCCCATGTTGATTGGAGATCTAGAAGACAGGCTAGGGATTTTCCTTCAACTTATAGAACCCCTACCTTTAGTGAGCCTACTTCAAGTGACCCAGCAATAGGGAGTTGTTGGACCACATGATGATTCAGCAGGGAGATATTTTGAGGATGGATCATAGGATGCAGAATATGGAGACTAGAAATGTTCATGTTGAAGATCTGTTTCGCTAGAAATTTGAGTATGATGCTGCTTATGATGATGCTTTAACGAGATACCTGAGGGGTGACCATACATTTCAGTTCCCTATTCACCCTACTTATACACCATATCAGCAGCAGAAGTTAGATGTAGATGATAAGGAAAAGGATGACTGGTGATCGTTTTGTTTGTTTGTTTGTATGTGTTTGTATTGTTTGATTGTATTGTTTGTGTTATGTTGATTTTGAGACTCTTTTGTTATGTTATGTGAAACTGTAATGTGAAAAGCTGTTCTCATTTTTAGAATTTAGTTTAGTTCTGTTGTTATTTTTATCAGTTGGTTATGTAATGTGATTACCTCTTTTTTAGCAAATTTTATATGTAATATGTGCAATTTAATGTATTTAGCCTTGTAGTTTTTATATTAGCACCTGCAGTATTTCAAAATTTATGTTAAAAAATTAGAACCTCCAATAGGTGTGAATTTTTTTATGTATTTAATGCTTTCTTTCATTTTTAAAGTTCTTCATGTAAAAAAAATTCTTTTAAAAATTTAAATTTAGGGGGAAGAAGAAAAATCATTTTTAGAAAAAGAGAAAGAAATTAATTTTATTTTTCTTCACTTAATAAAATTTTCAAAATTTTAAAGCTAACATGACCTTTCGTATTAAAGGTTAACTCTAGATAACTATATTTATGTTTCTAAATATGTAGTAAATTTAAGTAAAAAATTACAATAATAAAGGTTAATTCTAGGGGCGAAGATATTTTGTAAAAGAGAATAAGACTATGTTTTTCTATTTTTAGTAAAAAATTTGTATTTTTGAAATATTGAAAAAACCTTAAAAGCTTCATGTAAAAAGAAAAGAATTAAACTTTATGAAATCTTTAAGTTAATATAAATTTGTTAAGTGAAGAAAATGTAATAAGTTTTTAACTTTATGAAGAGGATAGTGAATTTCAAAATCATTAAAGGCTATCCAGATATAGTAATCCTCGTTTTTAACTTTAAGAAGAGGATAGTGAAGTTCAAAATCATTAAAGGCTATCCAAATATAGTAATCCAACTTTAAAAAGAGGATAGAGAAGTTCAAAATCATTAAAGACTATCCAGATATAGTAATCCTCAAAAAAAGAAAAGAAAAAGGCTATCCAGATATAATAATCCTCACATTAAATTTAAATTTTATGAAATCTTTAAACTAATATAAATTTGTTAAGTGAAGAAATGTGACAAGTTTTTGACTTGGAGAGGATAGTGAAGTTCAAAATCATTAAACGCTATCTACATATAGTAATCCTCACAAAAGGAAAAGAAAAAAGAAAAAAAAAAGAAAAGGAAAAGAAAAGATGTGGGTAGAAGCTTGAGGAGATGCTTAATTAAAAATTGGCTTCACTTGAATCAACTTAAGGAAAAAGATTGGTGACACATTTTCTAAACTTTTTATTTTAATGTTAACTTAATTATTAATAAAGTTTTATGAAGTACTACATTTTCTTAAGTTTTGATTTGAATATGACCTTAATTATCAATAAATTTTTATAAAGTTCTTTTTCATATGAATTTCCTAAGTGACTTTAATATAACAAATTGCAATTTTTCTTGAAAGAAATAGAGGATCAAAAACCTTAGACATAATTACTGAATATCTTTACGCCTTTAGTATTAACTGGAATTATTTTAAATTTTTCTTAAGTTATACTATTATGTTTAGAGAACTAAAATGTAGAAGTTTAAAAGTTAAATTCTTTACCATAAGTCTTACTTAATGTAGTAGAGAAGTTACTTGAGGACAAGTAATATGTAAGTTTGAGGGATTTTGATACACTGAAAATATATGCATTTTTAGACCCATATTTTATACTTATTTTTTGTGATATTGCACTTTAATGAAAGGTATTTTGATGTTTTCTTGCAGGTTGCTGATTTTTAGGGCTTAAAGCAAAAAGGAAGTAAAAGTATGAAATTTGGAGTCAAAATGAAGTTTTTGAGGAAATACTCAGAGCCAGCAGTGACAAGGACAGCATTGACTGTGTAGAACAACCGAAAACTAGAGAATTTTTACTCAGTGTCGAAGGTGCCAAAGGTGGTTCAAACCCTGTTTCTAGAAGGTTAGATGTATTTGGAAAATTTTTGAAGAGTTTTTGGAGGCACCTTTTGGAGAACCGACCTTGGACTTTATTTGGGGCCAAATTTCATCAGAAAATGAGCTTCTCTAAGTTCAATTTTTACTCCACAAAGTTCTACAATGCCACATTTTCATCAGCCATCTTCATTCCACCACCATATTGGAGTCAATCAGTAATTTTGCTTTATAGTTTAGAGTTTTTGTGGTGAGATTTAGTGTAAATATTTTTGTAAGAGTGTTGGAGAAGGAGAAAAGTGAGAGTTCTTCCTGCATTTCTAAGGAAAGGCTACAAAGGATCTGCTTTGAGAAAGATGTTGACCTCACTTTTGGTTGAGGTTTAGTTTTTTCCTCTTTAGTAGCCTAAGGTCTAGCCATTTGTTGACCTCACTTTTGGTTGAGGTTTAGTTTTTCCTCTTTAGTAGCCTAAGGTCTAGCCATGGGTTTTTCTTATTGACTATTGTTAGAAAACTAGAAATGACACCCTCACCATTAAAAATCTCAAACTCTTCTCTACTCAACTTGAAGTTCCACATGTTGGTCTCAACCTCTAAATACTTAGCAGGTGGGGTCACAATGGGGGAAACTCAAGATGAGTCACCCTTAGCACTGCTGGACCTTAAGGTTGACCCTGGGTGTTGGTCTGGAGCAAGGGACTCACTACACTCACTACAATCTTCTACACTGACTACACTCATCTACACTTATTTGCACCCACAATCACTCACAACCCTAAACTCAAATTTTTAGCCTAGATCCCTTATACTCATGTAGATGGTCCCTTAAACCTATCAGCCTTACGGCTATGGTTTGGCTAAGACCACTATGTAGAGGACCCGAAATGGGTTTCCATTGGTCCACAGCTTGTTGATGATGGTTGGTACCTCAACTCTGCCAAAATACCCATCTTGGCCTTTCACCCCTAAAACACCCCTAAATTACCAAAATACCCCTCCATAGCACAAAAATCCAAAAATTCCAAAAGTTCCCAGAAAATCCCAATAAATTCAAAATATTCTCAATTTCATTTCTCTCAACTACCACATTATACAATTTGGCCAATTTGACTATCTTTATCAAAAATCCTCAAATTTGCTTTAAAAGACCCAAATTTCACCAAATTCAACACAAATGTTCATCAATTCCAATCCTAAACTCCAACTCACTTTTGATATGACCAAACTAAACCAAATCTAAGCCCAATTGATCCATGATTTGAGCACAATTTTGATTTGGGCCCAATTTTGACCATATGACATAATTTCACAAAATTGAACCCATAGCCTAGTCAATTGGCCTCCATTAATGTTGAAAAATATTTATTAAATTCTTATGAATCAAAATCAACCATCAATTGGCCTTTGTGAGGTTTCAAATCTATTTTATTTTGGCCTAAAAACAAAATTCCCAAATTTAGCCCCAAATTGGCTAAGTACCCAAATTTCACCCAATTGATTGCCTTAACCCCCAAATTGGCATCCAATTCAAGTTGAAAACTCTTCCTGATGTCCCTATTGACCATTCAAAACAATCAATTTGGACTTAGCCCAAGGCTTACCAAAGCTAGACCCAAGCCTAGCACAACCTGATCAAGTTGACTAAAAATCAAAATTCCCTCAAATTGACCCTTCAATTAAGCTCAAAACCACTTCCATTCTTCACCAAAGTTGTTTCTTATGATCATCTACATCAAATGAAATAATTAATTGGGCTAATTGACATGGCTAGCCTAGACCAAACCCAAGACTTGGTCATTTGCACCCATTTGAACCCATGCACTAAATGTGACAAAACCACCCTAAAGCCACCAAATTAACTCCATCACAGCCATTAGTTGGACTAGTGACCAGTCCAAACACCATTAAACCACCTAAATTATGCCATAGACCAAAGGTCCCAAAAATCAAGGGATATTATTTCTAAAAATGCACATGCTTAAGATATCTTTGCCAAATCAAAGCACATTTGCATTAAATTGTTGTGATGGTTACATGCTTAAGATATCTTTGCCAAATCAAAGCACATTTGCATTAAATTGTTGTGATGGATTCCTCTCGATGCACTGAGCTCCTAGCCACCTCCCCCCTAGCCGTCCGGCCAGCCTAGTGGCCAAAAAAGCTCAAAACCAAGAGCCACCCCCATGGCACCTCACTCAAATCAAACCTATAGGCGAGCTCATCCAAATCAAATTAAAGAGCTCCTCTGCCCTCCACCTAAGCTCACCTCCACGACCATGGGAGGTGTGCTAGATTTTTCTTAAAGATAACCTCCCAAATCACTCACAGAGCCTCCTTGAGACCTCCACAGCCCATTCCAATCACTCCACTGCCTTGATTCTCCCTGTATAACCCTAAATTTGAGCTTAAAAATTAGGGCAGAAATAGGACATCTCTCGAAACTCCACCAAACTTCAATTACTTGTGCCCATACCTTCACAACAACACGAGAAGAAAAAGCCCCATCAAATTACTCTCTGAAATAGCATCCACCATAGCTCTAAACCAAAACCTAAAATCAAGCTTGGTCGTATTAATACCTAGGCCTTACACCACGGCAAGAGACTTAATCCCTAACCTCCTTGGACCCCAATGAACGTGTCCGACACCTCTGATTGAAGTCTCCCTTCTCAGAGCAAAGGTATAAAACTCTTCTCCTCCCGAGCCTATTTTGATTCTCCATTTATATGGGCTTGATTTCATGACACATTAACCGTACGGATGTGTTCGTCTTGTTAAGACAACCATTTTAAAAAAAAATTCACTTAATTTTGTTGAGAAATGAGATAGATCATAAGCCTTGAAGGTGGAATACTCTCGGCCTAAGCCATTGGAGACGATGACTACGCGTCATCCGATTGTGCGTGTATTAAATGGATGGCCAAGATGAAGCCGAAAAACGCTTCTTTACATAAATAGTGGGACGCGTGGCTGCTGGCGTGGATGGCAGCGCTAAATAGGAGTGTACCGCGTAGAGTTTCGGAGCTGCTTAGGATCTATACGGCGCCGCGTGGATAAGTACAAAAATAGGGCTTTTTCTATTTATTTAAACTCCCTAAACTTAGAAAATCCATAACTTTGTGTAGAAAAATCACAAAAATAAAATAAAAATACCCTCTTACTCANGAATAAACTTCAAGTCCATTTGGTGCATAAAATATTTTTAATTAATTAAACACTATTTAAGATCATTTAATTATTCATGCATATTGATACATCACCTTGGCTTGAAATTTTGGCATGTTGTAGCCTCTATCAATGGAAACATCCTCTGATTTTTCCAAAGTCAAAGGAGGTTCCTATACAGAGATCCATATTTTTCAAGATCTTGCACATTATTTCCTTAAAATAATCATGAAAATTAGCATATTGATTTGAAAATTCTAAGAAAATTTTGGAAGGTCTACTATTGATTTAAAATGCACTTAAATTTTACAAACACTAAATCACTAAAATTATTAATTTTGGAAAATAAAAACATTTAAATTACTTGATTTTTTATCTCCACTGTGTTTTATGAGCCAGACAACTCATTATAAAATGTTCAAAATATTTTGAGTTCATTTGACAACTTAAGTTGATTTTTAAAGATAACACAACTTTTGACTCCTAAATGACTTTTTAAAAATTCAAAATATAACTCAAAAAATTATGAAACTTAGTTTTTTGAGTTCTACATGATCAAAGATATTTTATAAAAATAAAATAATAATTATAATAAAAACTTGATTTTTAACCTATTTTAAATATTTAAATAATTAAAAATTCATAAAAATAATAAAATTCATGGAAATGTTCTAAATTACTTCCTAATCACTTAGGAACAATTAAATATTTTTCTTGATTTTCTAAATAAAGATATTGAATTTCAATGCCTAAAAATAATTTTTTAAAAGCTAAAAATGAGTTTTTCACTAAATAACTCCAATAAATCAAAGAAAAATCAGAAAAATATGAAATTTTCTCCTTTGGGTTTCCTAACCCCATAGAGGTTTTTAAAAAATACAACACTTAATTTTCATCATTAAAAATAGTTTATTTTTATTAAATGATCCAGAACTTAAAATAATTTTGATAAATTACAGAGAATTCAAAAAATCATGAAATTTGGTCCAAAGGCTTCCCTAGTCTAGTTCTACCTCCAATAAAAATTTTAAAGGATTAGAATTTACCTTGGTCAAGTTAGGAATTTTCTTTGAAAAATCTTATTTTTACAAGAAAAATATTATATAAAATAAATTAAATTTTGAAAAATCACATTTTTCTCCTGTGATGTTTTAGTTGACCCATGAATAAGGTGGAATAAAAATTTCAAAGTCATTTGAATTAAATTTGACAAATTATGAAGTGTTAAAGCCTTAGGAGCAAATGTGTAATTTTGGAAATTTAGGCTTAATTCAAGGAGGGAAATGGGTAACCTCTGATCTTAAGCAATTTATTTGATGCTTGAAATACAAGGGGTTAATTGGTAGAAACTAATCTCACTTTCCTCATTAAAGAGGTATGTTAATAAATTTCTAAATCAACAAAAATTTGAAAGTTTAATAAAATTAAATGACCCTGGACTTAGGGGTATGAATTTTGAAGTCAATAATTAATTAATTTAATACCGTTATCTTGATTTTCAAATAAAATCCAAAGCATGAATCAGGACCACTTAAAGATTAACCTTTTCAGAACTAATTAAGACACTCACCTAGGTCTTAAGGGCTTAGTGGTGACTTAGGCAAAATAAANTTTTATTTAAGTCAAACTTATCGTATTTCTGAATTAAAACTTTACTGCATTAGATCAAAACTTTTATATAGTACTAAAATTACTTGAGGACAAGTAATAGTTAAGTTTGGGGGATTTTGACAAAGGAAAATATGTTGAGATTTTCATACCTATTTTATACTAATATTGATGATATTTCACTTTAAAGAAGAAAAATTTGTTGAGATTTTCATATCTATTTTATACTATTTTTGATGATATTGCACTTTAAAGAAAATACTAAAATTACTTGAGGACAAGTAATAGTTAAGTTTGGGGGATTTTGACCAAAGGAAAATAGTAGAACTAAAATTACTTGAGGACAAGTAATAGTTAAGTTTGGGGGATTTTGACCAAAGAAAAATATATTGAGATTTTCATACCTATTTTATACTATTTTTGATGATATTGCACTTTAAAGAAAGATATTTATGTTTTGTTGCAGGAACGATGAATTAGGGTCATTGGAGCAAAAAGATGCAAAAAAGAGTGAATTTTGTTTTGTTGTAGGAATGATGAATTAGGGTCATTGGAGCAAAAATATACAAAAAGGAGCAAATTATTTTGTTGCATGAATGATGAATTAAGGTCAATAGAGCAAAAAGATGCAAAAAGGAGCGAATTCTTTGTTGCAGGAATAAGGAATAAGGGTCACTGGAGCAAATAGATGCAAAAATGAGCGAATTTGGAGCGAAAAGGACCAAAATGTGAAGATTTGAACTAGGCCGCCGACGGTGCCCTCGACGCCGCCGACAGCGAGATTTTCCCAAGACTACATGAAAAAAATTCTCTAGAAGCCCGCCGACGGCGCCCTCGAGGCCACCAACGGTGAGATCGACGGTTATGCCTACTCAAGCTTTGGATAAGGCCAAATTTTGAAGGGATGCTTAGGCAACTCTTGAGAAAGCTCATCCACAACTTTAGAAGAACATTTTGGCCGAAAATAGAAGTGTGCTAAAGGTCTTGGAGGTTAGAGAGGTTTCATTAGTGCATCAAGAATTTACTAGAGTGTAACAATTGTGAGGATTTCTTTGCGAGATTGTAAGAGTGGAGGGAAAGTGAGAGATTTCTTTCTCCTTGCTACTTCAGAAAGGAGCTCTGTGTGCTGTAAAGAAAGGAAAGGATTCAGAGGAACTTCAAGGAGTGTTCCTGGGGAGAAATTAGAGATAAGTTATTTACTTATTGTAGTTTGTATCACTTTGATTTTATATATGAATTTCGAGTTTTGTTGTGTTTTTCCCATGAGATCTGAGTAGTTTGTATTTCTCCATGTCTCGAGATTTGTGAAATGGTGAGTTAAATTAGTGAAACCATGAAAATGTCTAGAAATTGTGATGATCTTTTGACTTAGATCTTAATTTACTTTCAATCTAGCTAATTGATTTGCTAAACTATGTTGATTTTTACAACTAAAGTGAAGGTTACATCCAAGATTCAGGGAGGTCAAAGCCCTTGGAAGTTGGGTGCAAATAAATAAAGAAATATTTTTATCGGGCGAAGAATTGGAGATTTTAGAGTGAGAGAGTAATATCCCCAATTCGGTCCTATCACTTGGGTGCCGGTATCCTCCCAGCCTAGCCGCAGAATCCGTAACCAAGCATAAGGTTAGTCAATGTTCTTTATGCCTAGACCAAAGGGTAAAGAATATGCATGCTCCTATTTGGCATAATATAAATTGAACTAAATCATTTTATCCATTCACTATAATTTCATAACAAGGAGAAGGATGCTTTCTTATATATTGAATATAACAATTAAACCCTACTTGATATCATTAGTTATTTATTAGTTATTAAAATTATTTATTTATTTCAATCGCCTATTAGTGATAGATAAGCAAATTGAACATCATTGTTGTGATTAAAGTCTTGCTTTCCTAAAGTCTTAGTCCATAATTCTAAACCACTCCCTATAGGATCGATATTTAGGACTCCATTAGAGCCCTATATTACTTGAGCAATATGTGTACTTGCGTTGACAAATTTGACTTTAACATTATTAAATATTATAATTATACATCTTAATCAAATCAGACACATCTATAAAGTCCCAATTAAGTTTTTGGACACCGTTTCTGGAAACTAAATCTTCTAGTAGCGTCATAAAATTCTTGTATTTGTCGATTAAAAAAAAAAAGTCGGTCATTGGCTAGCAATGATGTCTGATTGCATGCATACAGCCAGAAGATGTCACCAATGCCAAGTACATGGGATGGTCTTGCACCAGCCTCCAAATGTGCTACACCCAACTGTTGCCTCGTGGTCATTCGAGTGTTGGGGCACAGACATCATTGGTCGGATAGACCCTCCATCATCCACGAGGCACAGGTTTATACTTGCCGCTACAGATTACTTCTCCAAATGGGCAGAGGCAGTACCGTTACGTGAGGTTAAGGCACTGCACGTCCTTCAATTTTTAAAAGCGAAATCGTCTACCGTTTCGGAGTACCATGAAGAATAATCTCTGACAATGGGACAACTTTTAAAAGTACAAAGATCAATAATTTTGTCAGAACACATGGGATAGATTGTAGATACTCTACAATTAACCTCATGATAATGAAAATTTTGAGAAAATTTTTGAACTTCACACGTTCTCTTTTCTACTTTCGAATTTAAAATTTCCATTAAATCAAACGAGACTCATACATAAAATGAACAATTCATTTCACCAAAATAAACTAAAATTTGCTTTAATAAATACTTTGTTTTGTTCTTGTTCATACCAAGCTTCGGTCCACTGACGTTTTTTTGTTGTCTGCAGAAAAATGTCACGACAGAGGCTGATCTTTGCCTTCTAGGACGTCTGGAACCTCGCACTGAATGAAGAGATGGCACCGTAAGGAGGTGTCATAGATTTCAACGTGGATTTCAACCAAGTTGATATGGACTACGAGGGTCCTCTAATGGACGTAGTCAGTAGTAAAGAAAAGGAGGAACTCCCTTTACTGTTGAGGTTAACCACTTAAGACAATGTGCCATGCAAGGGCAAAAACGTGATAGTGGAACAAGATCCAATGGAGGGGCCCAGTCGTCTACCGTCCATGGTAGCTACTCCAACAAGGGACCTAATGGCCGCCCGTAATGAATGATTACTGAATACTCCGATCCAGAGGATGCAGCGCAGAAATGCAAGCCGAAAGAAACATAGAGCCTTTCTGCGATAGGAACGCAAACGCCAGAGAGACGTGAACAGTTTTCTTACCCCCATTCCTGAGGGACATAATTGCAACACAGATCTAAGAGAAACTTCTGCCAGCCTGACCACTACAGATGAAGAGTCAGGACTTATGATAGAATCAAATGTGCTCCAAGTTCCAGACGTCTTATGCAGGGGTTGCCCAACATACAACGTTAAGGTACCAGTCTGGACATCAGTCACGGGCGCATTGGTAGAATGCCCGGACTGCAACATTTTGCATCTACAACTTTTTAGTACATTAGAAGAATACACTTCAAGCATCGAGGGGTCTCAGACTCCAGAATTCACGATAAATGAACCATATGTCCCACTGAGGTCGGATCAGCGCGCACCATGGAGCCCAGGATCATACATCCAACTAGAGGCTGAATCTCATATTTCGGATCAACCAACACAAGTTTGGGTCCCCGCAGATGCCCGAAGGAAGGAACACTTGTGATAGCTGCCAACTTCTGGTATGGTAGAATACTACAAGATAAGCAGAGTAAATAAAAGAGAATTTGAGTTTTATGAAGAAGTTCAGGGGAAGTTCGTCAATATATTGGAAGGCCTGGAGCTATATACCAGGGTTTTTTCTAAGACTGATGAAAAGAGTATTCTGGACTGCATCTTCGATTTAAGAGATAGAGGCCGAGCGGGCCTTCTCATGTAGAGGACATATTCAGAGCCGAAGAAATGGATGAGGGGAAAGGGAAAAATCACCATCCAATGTGGTTGTTGTTATAAATTCACGAACGACAGACAGGGGAATCCACCCGGGATCCTCAGATACGACCAAGTGGATCTGTTGCCACCAATGATAATATGGATGATCAAGAGAATGGTCAAGTAGAATATTCTACTCGCTACTTGCATTCCCAACAGTTGCATCATTAACATTTATGAAGAAGGTGATTGCATTCCCCCACACATTGATCATCATGATTTTGTGAGGCCTTTCTGCACGGTCTCGTTCATGAGTAAAACAATATTCTTTTTGGAAAATAAATTCATATAGTCGGCCCTGGCAAATTCATAGGAGCTGTGGAGATTCCTCTTCCTGTTGGTTCAGTACTTGTCCTGAAGGGCAATGATGCAGACATTGCCAAGAACTGCATTCCAGGAGTGTGACACCGCAGGGTCTGTAACCTTCCGCAGAATGGACGACAGTAAAATACTGTATGGATTCCAGCAGGACCTAGAATTGGAGGAGTTATTTTCATATGAGCTATGAGAAGGTTGTACCTCTAAGTACATGCAAAGGGAACTCTTATCCTGGAGCATGACTTATAAGGTCTGCTTGATCAGGAGCTCAACATACCTGGTACAGAGGGTTCACTTTCTTTCTTTTAAGAGCATGACATGTATCTGATTTTTTTCAGTCTATGATGTATTCACAACATGAGATGATTCTCAATGTATTTCGACATGGATTACATAATGTACCTTTTGAGGCATTTGCCTATGTCTGATTTATGGCATCCCTTTTTGGAGCAAATTAATGGAAATTTCTCTCAAATTGTGCCTTTTTGTTAGTTGCCCTTTTGTCGGATGGATGAAAGCCACGAACCATGTGTTGGTTCAAAATTTCAATGAACAAAGAACGAAATAACATATCTTCAACAATAAATAAAACATAAAGGATAAATAATCATAAATAAATAATTAATAAAATAAATTTCTTTTGAAAATCAACCAATTAAAATTAAAACTTTAAAAACATATTTTAAAAAATTAAATATGATAAAAACAACAAGAAAATAAAACAAACCTGTTGAGTAGATTCTTTAAAAACATTTCAATTCTCACATTTCGAGGTCGATACCTAAATCTCGACTCTCCTTGGAATTGATACCTACATTTCAATTATATCATCTTTGAATTGATTTTTACATTTCAATTCTCACATTTCGAGGTCGATAACTAAATTTTGACTCTGTCCTTAGAATTGATACCTACATTTCAATTCTCTTATCTTCGAATTGATATATATTGCAATTCTCATTCTCACATTTCTGATTCATTACCTTCGAGGTCAGTCCTTACATTCTGACACTCTCTTTTGAGAATTGACCTACATTTCAATTCTCCTTTTCGAATCAGTCCTACATTTCTGATTCATTACATTTGAGGTCGGTCCTTACATTCCGACATCTTCTAAATCAGTTTTACATTTCTGATTCATTACATTTGAGGTCGGTCCTTACATTCTGATACTATCTTTTGTGAATTGACCTACATTTTTATTCTCTTTTCTGAATGAGTCTTACATTTTTGATTCATTATGCTCGAGGTCGGACCTTACATTTCGACACTCTCTTTTGAGAATTGACCTACATTTCAATTCTCAAGCCTACATTTCTGATTCATTACCTTCGAGGTCGGTCCTTACATTTCGACACTCTCTTATGAGAATTGACCTACATTTCAATTCTCATTCCCACATTTCTGATTCATTACCTTTAAGGTCGGTCCTTACATTCCGACACTCTCTTATGAGAATTGACCTACATTTCAATTCTCATTCCTACATTTCTGATTCATTACCTTTGAGGTTGGTCCTGACATTCTGATGCTCTCTTATGAGAATTGACTTACATTTCAATTCTCATTCTTACATTTCTGATTCATTACATTCGAGGTCGGACCTTACATTCTGACACTCTCTAATGAGAATTGATATATAATTTAATTCTCAGTCCTACATTTCTAATTCATTACATTGGAGGTCAGTCCTTACATTCTGATACTCTTTTTTGAGAATTGATATACATTTCAATTCTCAGCCCTACATTTCTGATTCATTACATTCGAGGTCGGTCCTTACATTCCGACACCCTNGTAGAGGATAATAATGTGGAATAAATTTCAAGTCCATTTGATGCAAAAAATATTTTTAATTAATTAAACATTGTTTGGGATCATTTGATTCCCCATGCATATTGATACATCACATTGGCTTAAAATTTTGGCATGATGTAGCCTCTGTCAATGGAAACATCCTCTAATTTTTCTAAAGTTAGACAAGGTTCTTACATAGAGATCCATGTTTTTCAAGATCTTACACATTATTTCTTTAAAATAATCATGAAAATTAGCATATTGATTAGAAAATTCTTAAAAAAAATTGGAAGGTCCACTATGACTAGAGGAGCTTTTGAAAATAATTCCATGGGTCAAGTCATTTAAAATGCACTTAAATTTTACAAAAATTAAATCACTAAATTAATTAATTTTTAAAAATATAAACTTTTAAATGACTTGATTTTTTAACTACACTGTGGTTTATGATCCAGAGAACTCATTATAAAAAGTTCAAAATATTTTGAGTTCTTTTGATAACTTAAGTTGATTTTTAAAGATAAATATCACTTTTAACACTTCAATGATTTTTTAAAAATCAAAATATATCTTTAAAAATTATGAAACTTAGTGTCTTGAGTTCTCTGTGATTAGGGATATTTTATAAGAATAAAATAATATTTAGAATAAAAACATGAATTTGAACCTATTTTAAATATTTAAAATAATTAAAAATTCATAAAAAACATAAAAATAATAAAATTTATGGAAATGTTCTAAATTACTTCCTAATCACTTAGGAATAATTAGAATATTTTTCCTAATTTTCTAAATAAATATATTGAATTTCAAGCATAAAAATAATTTTTAAAGGCTAAAAATGAGTTTTCACTAAATAATTCCAATAAATAAAAAAAAATTAGAAAAATATGAAATTTACTCTACTCGGTTCTATAACCTTAGAGAGATTTTTCAAAAATACAAAACTTAATTTTCATTATTTAAAATAATTTATTTTTATTAAATAATCTAGAACTTAAAATAATTCTGGTAAATCAGAGAGAAGTCAAAAAATTAGGAAATTTGGTTAAAAAGCTTCTCTGGTCTAGGTCTATCTCGAGTAAAAATTTCAAAGGATTAGAATTTACCTTGGTCAAGTTGGGAATTTTCTTTGAAAAATCTTATTTTTGCATGAAACTAAATATATAAAATAAATTAAATTCCAAAAAATCACATTTTCTCCTTTGATGTCTTAATTGACCCATGAATGAGGTAGGATAAAAATTTTTGAGAAATCACATTTTCTCCTCTGATGTCTTAATTGACCCATGAATGAGGTAGGATAAAAATTTCAAAGTTTTCTCTGATGTCTCAATTGACCCATGAATGAGGTAGGATAAAAATTTCAAAGTCATTTGAATTGAATGTCTCAATTGACCCATGAATAAGGTAGGATAAAAATTTCAAAGTCATTTGAATTGAATTTTATTTATGAAGTGTTAGAGCCTTAGGGGCAAATGTGTAATTTTGGAAATTTATCCTTAATTAACTATGAAGTGTTAGAGCCTTAGGGGCAAATGTGTAATTTTAGAAATTGAGCCTTAATTAACATTTAGGCTTAAGTCAAGAAGGGAAATGGGCAACCTCTGATCTTAATAAATTTATTTGATGTTTGGAACACAAGGGTTTAATTGGTTGAAACCAATCTCACTTTCTTAACTAAGTTAATAAATTTCTAAATTTATAAAATTTGGAAGTTTATTAAAACTAAATGATCCTGGACTTAGGGGAATGAATTTTGAGATCAATAATTAATCAATTTAATACCCCTATCTTGATTTTCAAATAAAATCCAAATCATGAATCAAGACCGCTTAAAGCTTAGCCTTTTCAAAATTAATTAAGACACTCACCTAGGTCTTGAGGGCTTAATTGTGACTTAAGCCAAATCAAAATTGACTAAATGAGGATTAGAGAAATAAACATAACATAATCAAACATCCTTGAAACACCACTAAGCCTAATTAGGTTTAAAATTTGGCTACGAGTTCCAAAAACACTAACTTGCCTCTTTAAGGGTCTTCACTCACATAATTCTTAAATTGAATCACAAGTGATAATTACCCTATTCCTTTTTAAGGGTCTTCACCCACATAATTCTTAAATTGAATCACAAGTGATAATTACCCTATTCTTTTAACTTGCTTCTTCGAGGGTCTTCACCCACATAATTTTCAAATTAAATGATAAATGATAATTACCCTATTCTTAGGGATAATTAAGACGCTAATGTTCACTCAGCATTAAGGGTATTTACTGGACGAATTATCAAGCAACATAATAAGTTTAAAAGAACTCTGGATTTTCTAATAGGCAGCGAGAGAGTAGCACGGACCTGCTTCTTTCTCTAGATTTATTGGATACCCTGAAGATCTACTAAACTTAATATGTTTTGCTTGACAAAATCATCCTTAATTATACTCCTAGGGACCCCCCAAATATATGAAATAGGGTTAGGAATACCTTACTTTTTGCCTCTCATATAAACTGCCTTAACATGCATTTTAAGTTTCAGGTGGTGGACAGAAGACTCGTCAGGTTGCTTTTACAGTCTGCAACGTTGTCTTTCTTATATTTTTATGTTATACATTTGTGCTTATACAAATTTGCATGGAAAACTAAAACTATTAGGATAACCACAAAATAAAAACCAAAACCAAAACCAAAATTAAAACTAAAATTAACCAAGATAAAATTTACCGCCACAACATTCAAAATATAAAACAACTCAAAATTTAATCACGAACATCACACAAAAATACAACTTCAACTAAATTAAGATGTCCCTATCGAATAATCAGGAATTCCTCGGAGGAGGTAACCTACAGTTGCTAACGAGGCTTCCCACGGTCTAAATGAAATTATGTAATTCATTAAGTTGAGTTTAGTAAGTTCATTTAGACTAAGTGAATCCAATAGAAAATCGTTGTGCCAGAACGAGGGAACCGTAGGATCCTAACAGGTGTCGCTCTAATCAACTTTAATATGCCCTCTATAAAATTTAAGGAACTTCAACCATAGATCCACCTGATTTAACATTATAACTTGACATACTAGAAAACTTAAACTCGTCACGGTAAGAGCTTAGAGCTAGCATGGAGGGCAGCATAACCATCTTCGATAGCAAAACCTGTCTTCCCCAACTAAGCCAATCTTCCTTCCTTAGAATTAAACGACAAAGCCATAGGACTTCGAGGTTGCTTGCTTATGCAAAATCCTCACCTTATCTTTAGGCCTTTGCATAACCCTGCTTTATAATATAAGTCTAACTCATCTTAGGATTCTGAGGTTATCGTTTGTCACAACCTAAATCCTCACATCTTCCAGGCTCATTGTGTGATCGTTTCACATGAATGTAAGCCTTAACTAATAAAATTGGCAGGATGAAACACTTAAATTTTTCTCCTCAAAACTGAAGCCAAGCATTATGATAGCTTGGGAAGTCACCGGGGTTCTCCTCTGGATCCATGACATCCCCTAGTTCTTCCTCCAGACTCTACAACAAAATGTTCCAAATTTGAACCAATCCCCTTTCACACCTCTACGTCCGATTTCTAATAAAATGTTCCAAATTTGAACCAATCCGCTTGCACACCTCTATGTCCGATTTCGTTGAAGAGTCAAATGTTCCAAATTTTAACCAATCCTCTTTCACACCTCTACGTCCGATCTCATTGAAAAGTCCTACCATTTGAAACTCCTTGAAGATAATATTTCCTGATTTTTATCAAGAGTCTTCTTATGTGACTTTGTTCATTTAAGAAGTAATTAACTATAGGGGCTTGCCCTTATAGGAAGCATGTCCGAACCCAGTTTAATATAAACCCCATTTATTTCTTTATATTAAATAGGGGAACTTGTCGGCTAATATAAAGGTTTCGCAGACCAGACAGAGGTCATACTTTCTTTAGTTTATTTGATGGAGCCTCATCCTCAAGTCTTGTGTTTATCCTTCGGGATATATCTAGTGTTTCACGTATAGTGCTCTTTCATTAAGACTATGAAAAATATGGGGTTAGTTGGATTTCATACTCCAAAGATCTTCCGAATCGAGCGTCAGGATTTTGATTCCGGTGATCGACAGCTTCTTACGAGCAACTCCCCTCCAACCAAAAATAACGCCGACAAAATAGTTCCAGATAAGTTTATTTATATTTAGTATTGTATGAACTTTCTTTTATATATGAAATTTGTGTTTTGTCGTATCTTTCTCATGAAGTTTGAGTAGTTCCCTCTATCTTTCCCCCTACCATGAGATATGATGAAATGAAGAGATAAAATGAATTTGTCATAATTAAAATATAAAGTAGATTGTGATGATTTTTTAACTCCAAACTTAATTTACTTTCAATATGGCCAATTAATTTGTAAAAATATGTTGTTAAACATATGATCCGGGAAATGGAGTATGAGTTCTACAACAAAGTGAGGGTCACATTTGATTTCATGAAGGTGAAATTACAAATAAATAGGGAAATATTCTTTGTTGGGTGTAGAATTGGAGAATTTTTAGGGTGACAGACTAAAATTCCAAATTTGGTCTTAGTGTTTAAAAACTAAAGTGAGTGTTAGCCTTTAGGTGATAGGAAGTGGGAGCTCTTGAGTGGGAGCCAGTATCCTCCTAGCTTAGCCACAAATTTAGGGACTAAACCTAAGATTAACTAATGATTTTCTATGCACTGTATCAGGGTAGAAAATTAAAATTGCTCATATTTGGTATAATACATATTATAAAAAATTATCTCATCTCATTTAACCAGAATTTCATTAAAGTGCGAAGGATGCTTTTTCAAAAAATAAATCTTCATTACATAAATATAGTTCGTAGATTAGTAGTTATTATTCAAAATTTGCAGTTCTATTTTGTTAGTAGTTAAGTAATTTAGTTTCGTTAATATCTCAACATTCAAAATTAGTGATAGTGATTTCGTTTGATTTTCTCTAAATTTTCTATTAAAATTTTTCATTGCTAACTTACACATTCCCCGTGGGATCGATATTTGTGGCTTAAATAGAAAGTCCATTACTACTTGATAATGATACATATACTTGTGTAGAATCTCATTATTAATTGCCTATAATTATATATATTTTACACAATTTACTTTTCATATAAGGATCAAGTTTTTGGCTCTATAGTGGTGTCAACTTCAAAAATCATTACATATCAAAATCGGGATCAGTCAATAACTTAATTATTCATTCAACCTTAACCAAATTCTTTTTAATTAATTTTAAGCCTTATTCACATTAAGCTTAAACCCTAATTAAGTGTACCCACTTAAATTAGAGTCAATTATCCATTAAACCTTACCAAATTATGTTTAATTAATTATAAGCCTTATTTAAATTAGGCTTCAATCCCAATTAAGTTTAACCTAAATTATCCATTAAAGCTTAACCAAATTAGTTTTCATTAATCTTAAACCTTATCCAAATTAGTCATAAACCCTAATTACTTCTACCCTAAATTCGACTTAATTATCTATTAAACCTTAACCAAATTAAGTTTAATTAATCCTAAGCCTTATCTAAATTAGGCTTAAACCTTAATTAAGTTTAACATAACTTAGGCTTAATTATATAATAAAACTTAACCAAATATCCAAATTAGGTTTAAACCCTAATAAAGTCTACCCTAAATTAAACTTAATTATCTTTTAAACCTTAGCAAATTCGAATTAATTAACCTTAATCTTTATTCATTTTAGGCTTAAACCCTAATTAAATATTCTTTAAGTTAGACTAAATTATCTATTAAACATAGCAAAATTAGGTTTAATTAATTCTAAGCCTTATCCAAATTAGGTTTAAACCTCAATTAAGTCCAATCTAAATTAGTCTTAATTATCCATTAAACCTTAACCAAATTAGGTTTAATTAATCCTAAGCTTTATCAAAATTAAACTTAAAACCTAATTAAGTCTATCCTAAATTAGACTTAATTATCCATTAAAACATAACCAAATTAATTTTAATTAATTTTAAGTTATTCCCAAATTAGGCTTAAACCCTAATTAAGTCTACAAAAATTAGACTTAATTAAACCTTAACAAAACTAGGTTTAATTATCGCTAATCCTTATCTAATTAGACTTAATCAACTCTAAATCCTAATTAAGACTATTTTAATTTAGTCTTAATTTCTTACTAAAGCATAACAAAGTTATGTTTAATCAATCTTAAACCTTTCTAAACAAGGTTTAATTCTAATCTTAAACCTAATGTTAAGTCTTACCCACATTAAAAATAACCCTAAAAATTAGGTTTAACCTAAATTAAACAAAATTTTAAGTTTAAACCTACATTAGACTTAACCCTAAACTTTAGTTTAACCTAAATTAAATCTAAAGCTAACTCTAACCTACACTAGACAGCCTTAAACATTGGGTTTCACCTAAATTAAACCCAGTGGTAAGTCTAACTAACATTAGACTTAACCCTAAACATTATGTCTAACCTAAATTAAACGTAGCATTATGTTTAAAACACATTAAACCGAACTCTAAACCTAATGTTGAGTCAAAACCCACATTAGACTTTACCCTAAAACTTAGGTTTAACCTATATTAGACCTGTTGTTTTGTCTAAATCCACATTAGACTTAACCCTAACCTATAATTAAATTTTAAGTCTAACCTACATTAAGCTTACCCTAAACCTTAGATTCAACTAAAATGAACCTAACTTGAACTCATCCAACCCTTAGGTTCAAACCCAAATTGAACCTTAGTCTAAGACCAAACAAAATTGGGCCTTGTCCAATCCTTTAAGTTTAACCTAAATCAAACATAAATAATTTGACATTTGGGTTCAAACCCAAATTAAATCTATGTCGAAACCCAAACTGAATTGATTTTAATATAATTCTTAGGTCTAAATTAAATTAGGCTTAATTCATTTATCTCTAAGTTCAAATTGAACATAAATCTAAGTCTAAAATAACTTAGAATTAGTATTAATTGTTATGTTCAATCTAAATACAACTTAAATTTGAACTTAAACTTGAACCTAAAATTATAGGATCAATTTGTATTGAACCTAAGTTTAATTTCAAGTGCTCATTAGTTTAATTCAAATTAAACCTTCTGAATTAACTTTGCCTTAATCACATTAAACTTAGTAAAATTGACAGAGAATTAGGTCATACAAACATTAGACCCAATTATTTAATCAAGTCTTAATTAAATTAGATTTGATTAAAATTAAGCTTTTAATTCTAATTTCCCTTTGACTTAACTTAAAACCCATTCTATGTTAGACATAATTGATTTCAGATTAAATTGATATTGAGATTAAGAACATTAAGTCTTATCCATATGAACTTTAGGTGAATTTAGAGTTAAACTCAACTCAAAATTCAACATCAACTTTTTAGTTCAATCTAACTCGGGATCTGATCTAGATCTAACCTAGTTTGGATTAGAATAATCAAAATTCTTTTCAATTCACTACAAAGTTAAAAAAACGTAACTTCAGTTCAATTAGATCATTTGGAAGAACTCTAGTTATCCATAATGAACATTCTAAGTTAAAAATGAATTTTGCGCGTAGAATTTATTTAATTCTGATTCAAATTTAAGGAAATTTTAAGTTTAAATTTAGCTTTCACCTATGTTGTTTGAACTTGAATTTCTCCAAAGTAACCTAAATTAGTTTGGGTAAATCTTATTATACTAAAGTAAGTTTAGTAGAACTTAAGGGTGAAAATTGGATTACATAAAATTCTTTCCTTAGATTTATTGAACTTAATATGATTTATTCTAAAGATAAAATCATAAGCCGAGTATTTGAAGGTTAAATTGAGAATTCATTTCTCAATATGAGAAATGAAGAACATTTTACCTCAATCAAGGAATACTTTAGGCTAAGAAATCAAAATCTACTCTAAAAGAAATTAAAATTTAAACTTAAACCCAAAAATGCAATGACGTTTGAGAAGTTATATTGGAGGTAACCCATAGTTGCTAACAAAATATCTTGTAGCCATTCGTGACTAATCAAACCGCAAACTTAATGATCCGTGTTGACGGAACCATGTGATCCTTATCAGATCATCCCAAACAAAAATAAATAACAAAAATGTCAAAAATTTAATCGGTTAACAAATTGTAAGCAACCTAAACTTTTCAAACCCCTAAAATCCGAATAAGATATTTAAACTTACATTGAACCTTAATGAACTAAGATCATCGAACACAACTTCAACCCCAGTGTTGAGATCTATGAAGATCTCTTTGACGACGCAATTTGTTGTTGCTGATAAGATTCTTCAGATCCTGCTTTAATCACCTTTAAGACTAAGTAGATCTGACTACCCTGACAACCTCAGGACGATGGAGCCATTTACATCTCGACCAGGTTGTCTACTAATTAAAAATTCAACGAACAAATCTATAAACCAAAATATAAACTTTCCTTTGCAGTTTTATTCCAACGGATCATTGCTACATACTTTGCAGAGACAAGTACAGAAGATTAGGTAAGAAGGATGAACTCCAACTGATTATCGACTTATATGATAGTTATAATCTGTAAGAATCTACTACCTTCGAAGTTAAATTTTATTGAGAACTTTTTAACCTAAATCGAGGTTCTTCTAAAATGGTTTTTACCATTAATGATATAATTAACTATAGGGGCTTGCTCTTATAGGAAGAAGAGAACTCTAGAATAAATTTGATTTCCATGTTAATCAGTTTTCATAAGAATTCATCTGCAATCATATCTTTAAAGTATTTCCAACATATAATTTAAAGATGAAGGTTTTTATCCTCATGGAAGTCTCCACATATATTTGTTCATGTAATCATTTACCCCAATCCTTTAATCTTAATGGCGAAGTTTAGTCCAGTAGAAGTTAGTATAACAAGTAACAAATTGGCGACTCCATAACAACGACGATAAAGTGAGAACTGACGACGTCGACCATCCAGAAAGTCAAAACAACGATGGAGACAAACATTTTTTGACTCCGGAAATACCTCCAACTTCATCTTATAGAATTGTGTAGCATACATCCAAAGGCTCTCTTTTGTACCATGCTTGATATGCCACAAGGATTTGAATCTTTATGGAGATTTTGTCTGCTAGCGAACTGTGCTGTAAGTAATTTTTTGAACTCTCCGAAGGAAGTAATAGTTCAAATCAAGAGTCCATTAAACCACATAAGGGTCGAATCCTTTAGTATATTCCTTCTCTGTGGCGTGCTCCTCTTCTTCTTAAAAGCATAACTCCAAGCTCACCGCAGCTTTTAGGATGTTGAATAAAAAAATATCCTTTAAGTCACGCCTAAAAGATTTACATTGGAAGGATGAGAGGAATTGAGAGAAGTAAATAGAGAAAGAGAGAGAAAAAGAGAGTGTAGGGAACACACAATAGTATAAGTTCGATTGGAATTGATCCAATAGTCTTTTTTGAGGAAATGACTCCCTTATTTGTAGATCATTGGGTAAGCCCCTAAATTACATATTTGTTCCCATTAAATATAAAAGTTACAAATGATTTATGAGTCATTACATATTTACATATTTGTAACAACCGAAGATATCTTTTGGCCTTGAAAACCACTGTTGGAACCGCTTCGTAATAATAAATGCAAGTGGCACTAATTAAAACTTGTAATTATTCAATCATGATCGTGTGATCATCGTTCGGTGAGTTAGAAGTTCCTCGATCGATTGGTGGATCTTCGATCGGCCCTGCTGAGACAAACCTTAGTGAAGACCCTCTTATCCATAGTAAAGGTTTATTCTCTCAAATAGAGGGTGGGTCATAGTAATCTAATGGGTAGCCCTTCTTTGGGCAAAAGGTCTTCCTAGAGATTTGACTAGTTCTGCCAGCAGACTGTTGATCTTCTCTACGAGTGACCTAGAATTTGTCGAGTTGCCATTGGGTCAAGTGTGTCGTATTCCTTAGTTCAAATGCTATTTCATTAAGTTGGTCATCATCCGACTGAGTGAAGCGATGGTCAATGGCTTGATCCTTTGACTTTGATAATGTGATTTTTTGATATTCTATTAAAGTATCCATTGAAATTACTTGAGATTCGTGTAGTCAGACTTTTTATGTAGAAATATTTATACAAACAAAAAAATTATGAAACATAAAGGCATATCTCCACCACCCCCCCCACCCACAAATCCCCCTTTAAATCTGCTTTTGGGAATAATGATGATCAACGATACAAAATATCTACAGAGATTTGTTTCTCAAAGGGAGATGGGGCTTTGGGCATGAATGGCTTACAAATAACTTTATTTTAGAACACACAAAATCTCAATTGTGTTTTAACTTTCAATGATGGCCTTTGTTTGTCCAATTGAAGTTTTCATGACTTTAAATAATATGATTGATTTATAATTGATCACACCATTTTAACTTTCTTTCCCACTGGTTAGTTTACTCGAAATGTCAACATAAGCTTTGTTTTAAAAATCATTGAGAGTATCAAGACTTCTATTTTGCTAAAAAAATTTTAATACATTAAATAAAAAAAAATTATAATTATAATAAAGATTATTTCTTCATCATAATTTATGTTGTGCTCCTTTTTCTCGCAACCTTATGACCCATCATATATAAAAATAGAGAATCAGTCCCGCACAATATATAATATGAATTATGTATTATGCATATTTCTATGCTTAGTAATAAAATATTTAATTTAATTTATAATGTTTAATAGAATAAAAAATATCTCTTATCATTAAAACTTACATTAATCAAAAGAAAATTATCAATTGGGGTTCTTTATTATTTTGGTATTATCTAGCATTAATTAATGAATACATTCTGCAAAAAAATTAATACAAATGACTAAATCTAAATAATCTTCCTATCTACTAACTATATATGAATAACTTAATTCAAAAATTAATTTTAATAGTGAATTAAAGTTTGAATTTAATCTTCAGACAGATTCTAAGTGTGGTAAGAAAGATAATTAATTAATTGTGTCATTTAAACTTTTTGGCAACGGGTAGATAGTGGATATTATGCAATTGCTCACTTCTTTGGGGTGAATTGTACAGATTAAGCAAAAAAAATATATATATACTAATTTTCCAAATAATTTGATTCTATTAGCAGTTTTACTATACATTGTTAATATTACTCGGCCAGCCTTTTGCAAAAATAAAAATAGAAAAACCACAGTTCTTTTCCATCCACCAATGAACAGCTATTAAAGAATTCACAGAGACTCCACTGATCGGACAGCTGTCATTGATTAATCAATCTTCAATCACATAGACAAAAAGTCGCCCCGGATACCCCCCGCAAAGTTCATAAGTTAAGCAAATTGGCATATAGAGGAGACCATTGGTCAAGCCATGGGCTCCTTAACTGGCTCAGGAACGGGTCTTGCACCCAATCGAAGCTTGTGTGGTTGGGAACTTGAAGTGCCGGTAGCTTCGGCACCTGTCCGTTCGCCGGAGTCTCCGACAGCCGATTCGGCTGTCCTTGACTGTTTGTTGTTGACTCGAATCCAATTGGAAGCGGCCGATAGGCCTCTGATGAATCGAGTAATGGCAATGTCGACGATCGAAATTGATCTTCCGTGGATGAGGAAAATTGATCAGTTGGGATATTTATCTCAAACTCTTCTTTCATTTCCATAATAACTTCATTGTAGCCCAGCCTCTGAACATCATCCTGATCAGAAGAGGTTGCCGACACCGTGCCTCCGTGCAAAGCCCGGCTACCCTCTTCCAATGCCGCCCTGTGCTCAAGCTCCTTGAATGACGCCGCTTTTCTATAGACCTTGCATAGTACTATATCTTCCTATAATGAAAAAAGAAAATCTAAATTAAAGGCATATGTTGATTTTGTATCCGCTTAAAAATCACAACATAGAATTGTATTTGTACCTTGAAAGGATTCGAGGTGGAGGATTGGCTGGGAAATGAAGGGAGACGATATTCATTCATGACCCAGTTAGTCTTTCTTCCACGAGGAGCGCGGCCACAATAATAGACCAGGGTCTTCTTGAGTCCAATAAGACGGCGGGGATCGACAACGCTGCGTATGGGACGGTCCGAACCGAACGACGGAACGAGGGTTCTGGAAGGCCACCGGCTCGGACCGTCCCATACGCAGCGTTGTCGATCCCCGCCGTCTTATTGGACT
>JXCR01139404.1:167115-251610 GCA_002079205.1 Phalaenopsis hybrid cultivar
CATAGGCTCATTTATTTTATATACTTAAAATATCTTGTAATGACCACGTAAAATCAAGGGCAAACTTGCAATTGTACACTTTTATACTTCATTGCGAATAAATAGGGTGGTCATTTATGTAGTAAAAGACTTATAAGTTAATTGTCAAAGAACCAAAATTTTACTTCTCTCTCTCTCTCTCTCTCTCTTTCTTTGTCTCTCTCTCTTTCACTCTCTAGTTCAATGCTCTATCCTTTGTCATGATTTACAAGAAAGATTCATATTCAACATCCTAGAAGGTGTGATAAGAGTGGATCATATCGAAAACAAGAAGAGGAACACTATAAAGTGAAGAAGCCCATCAAAGAGACAACATTAACATGGAGTGCACCAGGAAGTTAGTGTAGGAATAGATCCATGACTTGAGATTCAGACGATGGACTAGATGTTGGAGTGGCCATCCGAGAGGCGGTGGCTTAAAGAAATAGTAAAATATTCCTAGTACTAGGACAGTGTCGAGTCGGCATTGATGGACAGATGGTGGATCAATCACATTGAGACCTCCTTTTACTGCCATCCAGAGAATGTGTTCTCTTGGTAGATTTTAGTTATTGAACTGCCCAAGAAGTTCAAGATATCATCACTAGAATCTTAAAAAGGTGTGACTGATACGACAAACCATATTGCCTCCTTCAAGTGGACCTTCTACTTATTACGAATCAACGATGATTTGCAGTGTCGCCTCCTTTTCATCACACTGAGGGAGTTGTCCTTCATGTGGTTAAATAGACTACTAGTTGTAGTGATCACTGATCCTGACTTTCTATATAGATGTATAATGTGATGTATGCAATTATATGCTTAATTTCCTTAATATTTATTCTTAATTTGCAACAAAGTCAAAAACTTAATCCAAAGCAAAAGCTGGGTAAGTTTTCCACTATGAAAAAAATAAGAATACAATTATAATATTTAGATATGGGATACTATGCAAGTATCGTATTGTTGTCAAGTAATATATAACTTTTTGATTAAGCCCCGAATATCCAACCCACAAGGAGAATCGCAATATTCACTTTAGAAATTTAGAAATTTTATATTATTAAAATCTACTTCACAAAGTATTCTTACTTAAAATTAAGATAATATAATAGGAATAAAATTCAATTCTTTTTTAATTTGTAATTTTAGGATTTATGAAAATAAAGTAAGCAACTAGTTAACTTAACTAAATATTTTCAAGATGAAGGCTATATAAATAAATTATCTTTTTCCCAATATTAAGTATATAAATTTTGTTGCGGAAGTATGCTAAATGTGTTGTGCCAAATAGGAGAAATCATATTATTTACCCTTACTAGAGATGCCATAAAGAACATTAGCTAATCTATAGTTTGAATAGTCTTGAAGACCGATTAGGTAGGGAAGATATCAGCTCTCGGTCTAGATTTCCCTCTTCTCCCTCGATTTGGGGGCTAACATCTTGTATCAAAACCCAAAACTATAAATCAAATTGAGGGCTTTAGCTTGTCACTCTAAGGTTCTCTAATTCTACACCATTGAAAAGTTTATTTCCCTATTTATTTACACTCAACCCAATAAATTATATTCTCATTCATGAAATCAATATGTGATTCTAACCATTTATTAACAGAGACAATACCATCTCAGATCTTACATGTTCTCACAACTGGTATTGACATATTAATTTGCTAAATCAAGATGTAAATGAAGTGCAAGGTTTCAAATCATCACAATTTCTTCCAACATTGAAGTATAATACTTCACACAACATCCATTAAACACTTAATCACTTATCATTTTAAGGAAAAAGATAAAGAAAACTTCTTAGAATCCATGGAGAAAACATAACCACACATGAGTTTAAAAGTAGAAATCATACACACAAATAATAAATCTAGAATAAAACCAAGTGTAGTCACAAAGATAAACTTTTATCTCAAATCCTTTCCAACAAATGTCTTGAAATTCTCTTTAATTATCTTCCTTCACTCACAATACAAACTAACACTCAAAATAAAAAGAAAGTGGGTGGCGGCGATGGCGGTTACTTGGATGGATGATGGCCATAAAATCTAATGGGTGGTTGGCCTCTTCTCTTGGATAATCTAATTTTTTTTTTATAAAAATCCAAGGGGTGCCTTTGTGTCTCTTCAAAAAGGTGTCTCAATTCAATGAATCTTCTATAAGTTGCCTCATCAAAAACCAATTGGATGAATTTTCATGTTCATGGGATATTTCCCACATTTTTACCAAGGGTTGCTTCAAAAACCTCTTCAAAAATACATCTAAATTCAATGAATCATCAAATAACTACTCCTGACACTTAAGCGCGGTGTACCTAATGCTTAAGCATCAATCCTGGGCGCCTAACCTAGTTCATTTTTGCACCTTTCTTCATTTTTGTTTCAAATTTGACCCTTTTTCACTTCTTTTAGCATCTTTCTTCCTTTTGATTGTACCTGAACAAATAAACACACAAATACATTTCATTGAAGCATAATATCTCAAAAAATATGTATAAAAAAGTTTATAAAACAATTAAATATTTTAGGTGTATCAAAATCCTCCTAACTTAAGATGTTACTTATTCTCAATTGATCCTTCAATCTTTAAAAACTAATATAAGTAGATTATGTATATGAGTTTCTTTAGGTGTCACCAAAATTTTGATGTAGAAATATAGTAGTCCAATTTATAAATAAAAATTGTAAATGAAACCAACTTAAAGTTTAGAAAATTTTAAAGTTAACAAATATGAAAATATGAGTTTCCATCAAACTAAAAAATATTGTAGATTTTCCAAGTATGGAGTTTAAGTGTTTTATCTTCTCCACTTTAAAAAAAAATTATTAAGCATAATTTTACTAACTATATTATATCCTTAAGCTTATTAGTTTTTCAAATCTTATACTTTAAAAAGATCAGATGTGGAACCAATTTTTGATTAAACAATAATCCTCAAGCTTCTTCTCCCTTTTTCAATTTTTCTTTTCTTTTTATTTTTCTTTTATTTTTCGTTTCATTTTCTTTTCTTTTTCTTTTTCTTTTTCTTTTCTTTTTCTTTTTCTGAGGCAAGAATTACTATATCTAGATAGGTCTTTAACGATTTTGAATCCCACTCTACCTTTCTTAAAGCAAAGATTTGATATTTTTCTTTCACTTAAAATCATAATAACAGTTTTAAAATTACTTTTAATAAAAGAAACTTAAGTTTTGAAAATACAAATCTAAAACTTCTAATTTTTTCAAAAATAAAATTTTTCCAACTAAAGAAAGTTACACTATGTTTAGAATTTTCCACACTAAAAATTTTAACTTTAAGCTTTTCTTCATTACAATAAATTTTAACTAAATTCTCTTACTCATTTATGTATTCAAAATTTTACTTCCATAATATGACTTCATATACATGATCATTTTTCCTCAAATCAAAATTAAATTTATTTGAAGCACAATTGAGAACAAATAAATTTTTAAGTTCCTTTAAACTTTTTAATCTCTCCACCAAACTTAAAATTTTAATAAAAATAAAACATTTTAGTATCATATAATGATAAGCAGTAATGAAAACTAAAAATAACATGCTTGTAGAAATTTTAATATCCTAAATATGTAAGTACAAAAATTAAAAACAAGAGTAAAAAAATTAAATTGATCAAATTAAAATTTTTTTTTTAACATATAGAGATTCATTAGACTTTTATGTAGTAGAGTATAATATAAAATCAAACAAACACACTAACAAACATACATGACTGCGACATAAAGAAAAATACTAGTAGTAAATTGAAAACTTTAAACATCCAGCTTTTAAGTAAAAAGTTAGCTAGATTCTAACCTTTCCTAAGATTCCATAATTAAGTTTAGCACAAACTAACTAAATACATTAAACAACATAATTAAGACAATTACTACCACACAAACATAATTACTACTCACAAAACATAAATACATCGCAGTAGGTGTACGACAAAACACAATATAACAAAAACTAACAATCTTAAAAATAACAATTGAAAACATAACACAAAGTACAGAACAACTGAACTAACAACAATTCATAACAACACATACAGTAAAACATAAAAAAAGCTAAAGATCCAAACTAATCATGAGTCTCCTCTTTATCACTATTGTCACTACGCCAAATAGTTGCAGGGTTGTATGGTGGATATCTAGGGTACTTAGGAAATACAACATCTTGGTTACCTCTCATAAGGTTTTCCATAGCTAAATTGAATTTACCCTCATAATCGCTATGTCTCTTCATATACCCGTACATATGCTCTGCGAAATGTTCTAAATTTGATATATTTCATTGGTATAAATAACATTTTTCAGTATTCTTTCCATGAGTGGTGAGTGAGAATCAGATCCAGAAGTTTGACCCCATGATGTAGAAGCTCGTGACGTCGAAGCAGCAGAACTATTGGAGAATCCACAAATCAAACCAAAAATAGAATGACGTGAATAAAATTTCACATTCACACTGCTAATGGGCTTTAGTGATTGTAAAATCTCCACCCAGCTGTCAAATCTAACTCCAGTCTGCTCTCATAAAGAAAAGATCAAGGATGTGAATCCCAAACCTGCAGTAGCAGCAGCGATGACATAACTGATATTAACTCCATGAATCAAAGCTCCAATATCAATAGGCTTACACTGCTGAATACAATATTTCAAGGTTGCTCAAACTCGAGTCACTTCACTATGATGATTTGTAGGTAGCAAACGAGCAGAAACAAAATAGCGCCATGCCTTTACAGTGGAATCTAACTTTGAAGTAGAAATGTTTACTCTTCTTTCATTTGTAATCTTCTAAAGGCCTCTTCCAATAATTAAAGATGAAATAATGTCGTCTAACTCCTCTTTAGTAAGATTATAGTTTGAATAACAATACAAAGTACTCAAAGGCAATTGATAAAAATGATTAATACCTCAGGGGAAAAATGCACTGTCTTACCCCTCACCATAACTTCTTCTTGATCAGCTTCAGAGAGATTTGCAAAGAAATCCCGCACATCAGAAATCATCGCGACAACAAAAAAACATCAGAACCGCTCCCACTGGCGACGAACAATCAAATCTTTAACAACTCCTCCTGAAATTTTATAACATCGCTCAATAATCAATTTTCTTGATTGCACACTGTATCAATCTTGAGCTCTCAAACTGACAAACATGGTTGAGTCAAATGGAGCCTTCCACTTGTTCCTCTTCATTCTTGGTGTCATTTCTAAAAAATGTATAAAATTAATAATAAATTCCACATTCAACTACAAGTGACTAAACTAAACTTTTAAAAGCTTAAACTAACAAATCCATGCCTTTTTCATAGATTTTTCTCTAATTATCACCATGAATATTGATTTTCAGGTAGCTCATGAATGTGCTCAAAATACATGGTGAAAATAAAAAAAATTTTGCATATAAGTGAAGCCCTTACCTCAAGGATATCAAATCTAGCAATTTTTACTTTAAATCGCCAAGAATTCTTCAAATATGATAAGTCCTAGCTCCAAAATTGCGAAATACTGAGGTTGAAGATGAAGCTGAGGTTCAGTAATGGTGTATTTGGACCATTTTTCACTTAAAATTGATCGCAAACTGGTTTTCGTGAACCAACACTTAGGCGCCTGTATCTCGGTTTAGGCAGCTCTTAGGCGTGGGTCTCAGTGCTTAGGCTCCAATGCACAAATTTTATTTTTTTTTTATAAATGCACACGTAGCCTATGTCAGCCCACCTTAAATGGTCTCATAACAATTTATATACTATTTCTTTCCCTCTTAACTCTCATCTTATTCAAGATTCACTAATTTGAACACACAATAACACAAAATTTCACACAAACAAAACAGTTATATTCTTTCATGAATGATTACACACGTTTTCAAATACATAAATTCTCAATCCAAATAGCCTTAGAAGAGAAAATTCCTAATACAAACACAAGACAATTATCACATAACAACATACGAAACACACTTAACATTAAACAAAGACTAAACACACAAACACTAAACCACAAACTTAATTCCATTCTCTAGTTGGTGGAACGAATCTTTGCCCCTCAATAGTCTCTCCTTCAACATTTAGAATGTATATCAGAAATAATGGATGATGAATAATAACTCTAGTTGAATCATCTCCAATCCACTTATTCTTTAGATACATAGTCTTATCTGCTTCTTCTATAAAAATGGCAAGGCTAAACTGCATCTTAAGTTGCCATCTCATTGTCGGTGCTATTTTGGGGTTTTGTGGGGAGTTGCTCGTAAGAAGCTATCAGTCGCCGGAATTGAAATCCCGTCGCCCGCTTCGGAAGGACATTGAAGTATGAAATCAAACTAACCCCATTTTTTTATAGTTTAAAATGAAAGAGCATTGTACCTCAAATCTTATAATTATCCCGAAGGATAACACAAGACTTGAGGATGATGCTCGATCAAATAAACTAAGGAAAGCGTGACGTCCCTTTGGTCTGTGAAACCTTTGTATTTGCTGACAAGTTTCCCTATTGAATATAAAGGATTAAATATGATTTATATTAAGCTGGGTTCAGACATGCTACCTATAAGGTCAAGCCCTTATAGTTAATTACATCTTAAATGACCAAAGTCACTTAAGAAGACTCTCAATAAAAAATAAGAAATATTTTCTTCAAGGAATTTCAAAGGGTAAGACTTTTCAATGAAATATGACGTAGAGGTGTGAAAGGGGATTGGTTCAAATTTGGAACATTTTATTGTAGAATCCAAAGCGAAATCAGACATAGAGGTGTGAAAGGTGATTGGTTCAAATTTGGAACATTACGTTGTAGAATCCAAAGAAATCGGACATGGAGGTGTGCAAGGGGATTGGTTCAAATTTGGAACATTTTATTGTAGAATCCAAAGGAGACTTTTCAATGAGATCGGACAAAGAGGTGTGAAAGGGGATTGGTTCAAATTTGGAACATTTTGTTGTAGAGTCCAAAGGAGGAGGAACTAGGGGATGTCATGGATCCAGAGGAGAACCTCGATGACTTCCCAAGCTATCCTAATGCTAGGGATGTCATGGATCCAGAGGAGAATCTCAGTGACTTCCCAAGCTATCCTAATGTTTGGCTTCAAGGATGTCATGGATCCAGAGGAGAACCTCGGTGACTTCTCAAGCTATCCTAATGTTTGGCTTCCGTAGAGGTGTGGAAGGGGATTGGTTCAAATTTGGAACATTTTATTGTAGAATCCAAAGGAAGAAGAACTAGGGGTGAATGGGGATTGGTTCAAATTTGGAACATTTTATTGTAGAATCCAAAGGAAGAAGAACTAGGGGATAGGATTGGTTCAAATTTGGAACATTTTATTGTAGAATCCAAAGGAAGAAGAACTAGGGGATGTGGGGATCCAGAGGCGAACCTTGGTGACTTCCCAAGCTATCCTAATGTTTGGCTTTAGTTTTGAGTTCAGAGGAGAACCCTGGTGACTTCCCAAGCTATCCTAATGTTTGGCTTCAGTTTTGAGAAGAAATAGAGGAGAACCTCGGTGACTTCCCAAGCTATCTTAATGTTTGGCTTCAACTTTGAGGAGAAGTATAGAGGAGAACCTCGGTGACTTCCCAAGCTATCCTAATGTTTGGTTTGAATTTAGAGGTGAAAATTTTAAGTGTTTTGTCCTGCCAATTTTATTAGTTAGGGCTTATATTTGTGTGAAACAATCACACAAATAGCTTCAAAGATATAAGGATTTAGGTCGTAAAAAACAACAACCTGGGAATCCTACGACGAGTTAGGGATTATATTGTATAGCAGAGCTATACAAAGGCCTAAAGATGATGTGAGGATTTACGTTGCATAAGCAAGCAACCTTGAAGTCCTATGGCTTTGTTGTTTAAGACTAAGGAAGGAAGATTGATTTAGCTTGGGAAGACAGGTTTTGCTGTTGAAGATGGTCGTGCTGCCCAGCATGCTAGCTCCAAGTTCCTCACCACGACGAGTTTGAGTTTTAAAGTGTGTCAAGTTATAATGTCAAATTAGGTGGCCCTATGGTTTAAGTTCTTTAAATTTTATGAGGGCATATTAAAGTTGATTAGAGCGACACCGGTTAGGATCCTCAGGTCCCTCGTTCCGGCACCACTATTTTCTATTGGATTCACTTAGTCCAAATGAACTTACTAACTCGTTCCGACATCACTATTTTCTATTGGATTCACTTAGTCCAAATGAACTTACTAAACCCAACTCTCGTTCCGGCATCACTATTTTCTATTGGATTCACTTAGTCCAAATGAACTTACTAAACCCAACACGTTCCGGCACCACTATTTTATATTAGATTCACTTAGTCCAAATGAACTTACTAAACTCAACTTAATGAGAGGCATCACTATTTTCTAATGGATTCACTTAGTCCAAATGAACTTACTAAACCCAACTTAATGAGTTCGAGGGCATATTAAAGTTGATTAGAGCGACACCGGTTAGGATCCTACGGTTCCCTCGTTCCGACACCACTATATACTGGATTCACTTAGTCCAAATGAACTTATCAAACCCAACTTAATGAGTTCCATAATTTCAAATTAGAGCGACACCGGTTAGGATCCTACGGTTCCCTCGTTCCGGTATCACTATTTTCTATTGGATACTTAGTTCAAATGAACTTACTAAACCCAAATTAATGAGTTCCATGATTTTTTTTAAACCGTGGGAAGCCTCATTAGCAATCGTAGGTTACCTCCTCTGAGGGATTCCCGATCATCCGATAGAGACATCATAATTTAGTTGCAATTGTAGTTTTGCATGATGTTTGTGATTAAATTTTGAGTTGTTTTATATTTTGAATTTTGTGGCGGTGGACTTTATCTTGGTTGATTTTAGTTTTGGTTTTGTGCTTTTGTTTTGGTTAACATGCAAGTTTATGTGGTTTTCACACACGTAGGTAAATGCAAGTATAAAAAGAAACAACGTAAGCGTAAAGCATGTAAGGAAAAGGCACAAGAAACAACGTAAGCGTAAAATATTTATGAATAGCAGGAAAAGTAAAGTTTTTGTGGTTTTCCTAACGCTATGTTGTTCTCTTTGGTGTGTCCTTAAATGTTTAATTAAGGATGATTTCATTGAGCAAAGTATATTAAGTTTCATAGACCTCTAAGGTATCTAACAAGTTAGGAGGAGGAAGCAGGTCCTCCCTCTCACCAACTGGTGAAAAGCCTCGAGTCCATTTAAACTTATTATGTTACTTAATGGTTCATCCTGTGAATACTTCTAATTCTCAGTGAACATTGATGTCTTAATTATCCCTAAGAGAAGGGTAATTATCATTTATCATTTAATTTAAAAATTATGTGAGTGAATTTCCTTACAGGGAAAGTCGGTGTAACCTGAACACTTAGCCAATTTTTTAATTAACCTTAGTGGTTTTTAAAGGATGTTTAATTATGTTATGTTTATTTCTCTAATCCTCATTTAGTTAATTTTGATTTGGTCTATGCCACCACTAATCCCTTATGACCTAGGTGAGTTTCTTAATTAGTTTTGAAAAGGTTAAGCTTTAAGCGGTCGTGATTCATAATTTGAATTTTTATTTGAAAATCAAAATAGGGGTACTAAATTGATTAATTATTGACTTCTAAGGCTAAATGTTAATTAAGGCTACATTTCAAAAATTACACATTTGCCCTAAGACTCTAACACTTCGGAATTTGTCAAATTCAATTCAAATGACTTTGAAATTTTTATCCTTCTTTTTTGATTGGTCAATTAAGATATCAAAGGAGAAAATATGATTTTTCATAATTTAATTTATTTTATATAATTATTTTCATGAAAAAAATAGTATTTTTCAAAGAAAATTTGTAACTTGACCAAAGTAAATTCCAAAACTTTGAAATTGTTTTGGGAGGTAGACCTAGACTAGTGAAACCTTTGGACCAAATTTCATGATTTTTTGAATTCTCTGTGATTTATCAGAATTATTTTAATTTATGGGTTATTTAATAAAAATAAAATATTTTAGATGATGAAAATTTAATTTTGTGTCTTTGAAAAATATCACTAACGTAGAGAACCCAAAGGAGCAAACTTTATATTTTCTTAATTTTTCTTTGATTTATAGGAATTATTTTAGTGAAAACTCATTTTTAGCCTTTAAAAATTATTTTTATGCTTTGAAATTCAATATCTTTGTTCAGAAAATCAGGAAAAATATTATAATTGTTCCCAAGTGATTAGGAAGCAATTTAAAACATTTCTATGAATTTTGTTATTTTTTGTGTTGTTTATGAATTTTTAAATATTTAAAATAGGCTAAAAATAAAGTTTTTATTTTAAATATTATTTTATTTTTATAAAATATCTCCGATCACGGAGAACTCAAAAAACTAAGTTTCATAATTTTTTAAGCTATATTTTGATTTTTTTTAAAATCATTTATATGTCAAAAGTGGTATTTATCTTTAAAAATCAACTTAATTTATCAAATGAACTCAAAATAATTTGAGATTTTTATAGTGAGTTCTCTGGATCATAAACCACAGTGGAGATAAAAAATCAAGTCATTTAAGATTATATTTTCCAAAATTATTTATTTTAGTGATTTAGTGTTTGTAAAATTTAAATGCATTTTAAATGACTTGACTAATAAAATTATTTTGAAAAGCTTCTCTAGTCATGGTGGACCTTCCAAAGTTTTCTTAGAATTTTTTAATCAATATGCTAATTTCCATGATTATTTTAATGAAATAATGTGCAAGAACTTGAAAAATATGGATCTCTGTATAGGAACCTTCTCTAACTTTAGAAAAATTAGAGGATGTTTCCATTAATAGAGGCTACAATATGCCAAAATTTCAAGCCATGATAATGTATCAATATGAATGGAGAATCAAATGATCCCAAACAGTGTTTAATTAATTAAAAATATATTGTGCATTAAATGAACTTAAAATTTATTTCACATTATTCTACTCTGTTTACTTAGCAAGAGGATATTTTTATTTTATTTTTGTGATTTTTCTACACAAAGTTATGTATTTTTTAAGTTTAGGGAGTTTAAATAAATAGAAAAGGCCTTATTTTTTACTTATTCACGCGGTGCCATGTAGATCCTAGGCAGCTTCGATACTCCGTACGACACACTCCTATTTTACGTCGCCGTCCACGCCAGTAGCCATGCGTCCCGCTGTTTTTGTAAAGAAGTGTTGTCCATCTTCAGCTTGGCCATCCATTTGATACACGCACGATCGGACAACGCGTGGTCATCATCCCCAATGGCTTAGGTCGAGAGTCGTCCACCTTCAAGGCTTATGATCTCTCTCATTTCTCAATCAAATTAAGTGAATTTTTTTTCAAAATGCTCGTCTTAATGAGACGAACACATTCATATGATTAATGTGTCATGAAATCAAGCCCAAGTAAATGAAGAATCAAAATAGGCTCGGGAAGAGGAGAAGTTTTATAACTTTTCTCTGAGAAGGGGTGCTTCAATCAGAGGTGCTCGGCACGTTCATTGGGGTCCAAGGAGGCTAAGGATTAAGCCTCTTACTACTGTGTAAGGCCTAGGTGTGAATTCGACCAAGCTCAATTTCAGGTGTTGGTGTAAAGTTATGGTGAAGGCTATTTCAGAGGGTAATTTGATGGGGCTTTGTCTTCTCTTGCTGTTGTGAAGGTGTGGGCACAAGCAATTGAAGTTTGGAGTTTTGAGAGATGTCTTTTTCTGCCCTAATTTTTAAGCTCAAAATTACGGTTATACAGAGGGAATCAAGACAGTGGAGTGATTGGAATGGGCTATGGAGATCTCAAGGAAGCTCTGTGAGTGATTTGGGAGGCTCTCGTTGAGAAAAATTTAGCACACCTCCCATGGCAATGGAGGTGAGTTTTTATAAAAATGGCTATGGGGTGGCTCTCAGAGCACAAGTTTGGGTCTGTTGTGGTTCTTAGGTGGAATGCAGAGGAGCTCTTCAATTTGATTTGGATGAGCTGGTCTTTAGGTTTAATTTTGGGTGAGGTTCCATGGGAGTGGTTCTCAGTTTTGAGCTTTTTCAGCCACTAGGCTGCCCGACTGGCCAGGGGGAGGTGGCTAGGAGCTCAGGGAACCAAGGGAAGTGTGTCACAACAATTTACTGCAAAAATACCTAATTTTGGTAAGGATATCTTAAGCACATGCATTTTTGGAAATAATATCCCTTGATTTGGGGGACCTTTGGTGCATGACATGGTTTAGGTGGTTTCATAGTGTTTGTACCGGTCACTAAGTCCAACTAATGGTTGGGGTGGAGTTAATTTGGTGACTTTAGGGTGGTATGGTCACATTTAGTGCATGGGTCCAAATGGGTGTAAATGACCAAGTTTTGGGTTTGGTCTAAGCTAGACCTTTCAATTGGCCCAATTAATTGTTGCATTTGGTGTATATTATCATAAGGAACAACTTTGGTGGAGGATGGAAGTGGTCTTGAGCTCAATTGAAGGATCAATTTGAGGGAATTTTTAACTTTAATTAATTTGGTCTGTTGGGCTAGGCTTGCGCCTAGCTTGGGTTAGACTTGGGCTAAGTCCAAATTGATTGTTTTAAATGGTCAATAGGGACCTCTTGAAGAGTTTTCAACATGAATTGGATGCCAATTTGGAGGTTAAGGATATCAATTGGGTGAAATTTGGGGACTTAGTCAATTTGGGGCTAAATTTGGGAATTTTAGATTTAGGCCAAAATCAAATGGATTTGAGGCTTCACCAAGGCCAATTGATGGTTGATTTTGATGTATAATAATTTTTTCAAGATTTTTCAACATTAATTTGGGCCAATTGACTAGGCTATGGGTTCAATTTGGTGAGATTAGGTCATGTGGCCAAAGTTGGGGTTTTAACCTAACTCAAAATTGAGCTCAAATCATGGGCCAATCAGGCTTGGATTTGGTTAGTTTGGTTATTCCTAAACTTAATTTGAGTTTAGGATCAAAGTTGGGGTCAATTGAGATCAAATTGATGGACATTTCAGTTAGATTTGGGGAAATTTGGGTCTTTAAAGGCAAATTCGAGGATTTTGGTTAAAGATGGTTAAATTGGCTAAATTGGGTCATGTGGCAGTTGAGAGAAATTAAATTGAGAATATTTGGGATTTATTGAGATTTTTGGGAATTTTGGAATTTTTGGGATTTTGGGCAATGGAGGGGTATTTTGGTAATTTGGGGTGCTCAGGGGCAAAAGGGTAGGTTTGATATCTTGGTAGAGTTGGAGTGCCAACTACCATCAATAAGACATGGACCAATGGAAACCCCATTTTGAGTCCTCTACGTAGTGGTCTTAGCTAAACCATAGCCCTAGAGTAGTATGTTTAGGGGACTATCTACATGAGTATCCCAAAAGATCAAGGGACCTAGGCTAGAAATTTGAGTTCAGGGTTGTGAGTAATTGTGGATGCAGATAAGTGTAGTGAGTGCCTCAGTTCCACACCAACACCTAGGGTCAACCTTAAGGTCCAACAGTCCTAAGGGTGACTCATCTTGAGTTTCCCCCATAGTGACCCCCACTACTAAGTATTTAGAGGTTGAGACCAACATGTGGAACTTCAAGTTGAGTAGAGAAGAGTTTAATATTTCTAGTGGTGAGGGTGCCTTTTCTAGTTTTCTATGAATAGTCATTAGGAAAATCCTGTGGCTAGACCTTATGCCACAAAAGAGGAAAAAACTAAACCTCAACAAAAAATGAGGTCAACAAATGGACCCCCAATAGGGGTGGTGTGTTGGGGAAGCACACCACACGTATTGGTGTTGACCAAGGAGATAAAAAAAACCAATACAAACTCCTAAGTCAAAAGACCCGGAAGTACGCGTAGAGTTGTGTGTGTGATTTGTTTTTATTGGGGAATTAACAGGTGAGTGTTTGATCAAGTAAAGAAGTAGGGTCTCTCGCTGGGGATTGGAGAGTGGAATTTGAGTTATGAAATTTTAGAATGTTCTAGAGGATAGGAAACGATATGCCGGTGCTAACCTCGAGGTGGGAATGAAATTTAGATATCAATTCAATTCTTAAAAGAGAGTGTCAGAATGTAAAGACTAACCTCAAATTTAATGAACCATAAATATGAAAATGAGAATTGAAATGTATATCAATTCTCAAAAGAGAGTGTCGCAATGTAAGGACCGACCTCAAATGTAATGAATCAGAAATATGAAAATGAGAATTGAAATGTATGTCAAATCTCAAAAGAGACTGTCGGAATGTAAGGACCGACCTCGAATGTAATGAATCAGAAATATAGGGCTGATTTAGACATGAGAATTGAAACATAGGTCAATTCTCAAAAGATAATGTCAGAATGTAAGGACTGACCTCGAATGTAATGAATAAGAAATGTAGGACTGAGAATTGAAACGTATGTCAATTCTTGAAAGAGAGTGTCAGAAGGACCGACCTCAAATGTAATGAATCAGAAATATGAAAATGAGAATTGAAATGTATATCAATTCTCAAAAGAGACTGTCGGAATGTAAGGACCGACCTCGAATGTAATGAATTAGAAATATAGGGCTGATTTAGACATGAGAATTGAAACGTAGGTCAATTCTCAAAAGATAATGTCAGAATGTAAGGACTGACCTCGAATGTAATGAATATGAAATGTAGGACTGAGAATTGAAACGTATGTCAATTCTTGAAAGAGAGTGTCAGAAGGACCGACCTCAAATGTAATGAATCAGAAATATGAAAATGAGAATTGAAATGTATATCAATTCTCAAAAGAGAGTGTCAGAATGTAAGGACCTACCTCGAAAGTAATGAATCAGAAATGTAGGGCTGATTCGGAAATGAGAATTGAAATGTAGGTCAATTCTCAAAAGAGAATGTCAGAATGTAAGGACCGACCTCAAATGTAATGAATCAGAAATGTAGGACTGAGAATTGAAATGTATGTCAATTCTCAAAAGAGAGTGTCAGAATGTAAGGACCGACCGTGAATGTAATGAATCAGAAATATGAAAATGAGAATTGAAATGTATATCAATTATCAAAAAAGAGTGTTGGAATGTAAGGACCGACATCAAATGTAATGAATCAGACATATGAAAATGGAAATTAAAATGTATATCAATTCTCAAAAGAGAGTGTCAGAATGTAAGGACAAACCTCAAATGTAATGAATTAGAAATATGTAAATGAGAATTTAAGTATATCAATTCTCAAAAGATAGTGTTAGAATGTAAGGACTGACATCAAATGTAATGAATCAGAAATGTAGGATTGATTCGTAAATGAGAATTGAAATGTAGGTCAATTCTCAAAAGAGAGTTTGTAGTGTTGAATTTACAGAAATGTATCATGTGAAAAAGGTTGATCCAGTTGAAGGAGATTTGTAAAGCTTTGTGAGTTTTTGTGTAGAATGTGAAATTCTACGGGGATGTGCAGAGAGTTAGTGTAGATAACGATGGTTGTGTTGCGCGCACAAAGAGTAGGAAATTCCAAAAGTGGAAGAATCCACTCAACAAGTTTGTTTTATTTTCTTGTTGTTTTTATCACATTTAATTTTTCAAAATATTTTTTTAAAGTTTTAATTTTAATTGGTTGGTTTTCAAAAGAAATTTGTTTGTTATTTACTCATTTGTGATTATTTTTCATTTACGTTTTATTTATTGTTGAAGATTTGTTGTTTCATTCTTTGTACATTAAAATTCTGAAGCATCGCATGGTTCGTGGCTTTCATCCATCGCACAAAAAGGCAAATGACAAAAAGGCACAATTTGAGAAAATTTTTCATTAATTTGCTCCAAAAGTGATGCCATAAATCAAACATAGGCTAACGCCTCAAAAGGTATATTATGTAATCCATGTCAAAATACATTGAGAATCATCTCATATTGTGAATACATCATAGACTAAATATGTCATATACATGTCATGCTATTAAACGAAAGAAAGTGAACCCTCTGTACCAAGTATGTTGAGCTCCTGATCAAGTAGACCTTTTAAGTCATGCTCTAGGAAAAGAGTTCCCTTCACATGTACATAGAGGTACAGCCTTCTCACAGCTCGTACGGAAATAAATCCTCTAATTTTGGGTCTTGCTGGAATCCATATGGTATTTTACTATTGTCCATTCCGCGGAAGGTTACAGACACGCTATGGTGTCATACTCCTGGAATGCAGTGCTTGGCAATGTCTGCAACAGTGCCCTTCAGGACATAAACTGAACCAACTGGCAATGGAATCTCCACAGCTCCTCTGAATTTTCCAGGGCCGACAACATCAATTTCTTTTCCAAATAGAATATTGTTTTACTCATGAACGAGACTATGTAGAAAGGTCTCATAAAATCATGATGATTGATGTGTGGGGGAATGTAGTCACCTTCTTCATAAATGTTAATGATGCAACTGTTGGGAATGCAAGTAGCAGGTAGGATATTCCACTTGACCATTCTCTTGATCATCCATTTTATCATTGGTGGAAATGGATCCACTTGATCGTATCTGAGGATCCCAGGCAGATTCCTCTGTCTGTCGTTTGTGAAGTTGTAGCAACAGCTGTAATGGATGGTGATTCTTCCCTTTCCTCTCATCCATTTCTTTGGCTTAGAATATGTCCTTTCCATGAGAAGGCCTGCTTGGCTTCTATCCTTCAAATCAAAGATACAGTCCAGAATACTTTTCTCATCACTTTCAGAAAAAACCCTTGTAAATAGCTCCAGGCCTTCTAATATGTTGACGAACCTCCCTTGAACTTCTTCATAGAACTCAAACTCTCTTTTATTCACCTGAGTTATTTTGCAGTATTCCATCATACAAGGAGTCAGCAGTTGTAGCGAGTGTTCCTTCCTTCAAGCATTGCTGGGAACCCAAACTGACGCTGGTTGATCCAGAACATGAGATTCAGCCTCTAGTGGGATGTATGACCCTGGGCTCCATGGTGTACATTCTTCTGTCCTTAGCGGGATATATGGCTCATCTATCGTGAAATCTGAAGTCTGAGACCTGTTAATGCTTGAAGTGCATTCTTCCAATATACTGAAGTGTTGTAAATGTAGAACATGTAATCTGGGCATTATACAAATGTGCGCGTGACTGATGTCCCGGTTGGTACCTCAACGTTGCATTTTGGGCAACCATTGCATAAGATATCTAGAGCTGGGAGCACATCTGATTCTGTCATAAATCCTGACTCTTCATCCATAGTGGGCAATCTGGCAGAAGTTTCTCCCAGATCTGGGTCGTAAATATGTCCTTCAGGATTGGGGGTAAGAAAATTGTTCACATCTCTCTGGCATTTGTGTTCCTGTCGCAAAAAGGCTCTTTGCTTCTTTTGGCTGACATTTCTGCGCTACGTCCTACGAAGCAAAGTATTCGGTAATCGTTCATTACATACGGCTATCAGGTCCCTTGCTGGAGTAGCTACCATTGAGGGCAGGCGGCTGGGCCCCTCCATTGGATTTCGTTCCGCTATCACGTTTTTACCTTTGCGTGACACATTGTCTTGAGTGGTTACCGTCAACAGTGAAGGTAGTTCCTCCTTTTCTTTACTGCTTACTACGTCCATTAGAGGACCCTCGTAGTCTATATTAACTTGGTTGAAATCCACGTTGAAATTTATGACACATCCTTGCGGCGCCATCTCCTCATTCAGTGCGAGGTTCCAGCCGTCCAGGAAGGCAAAGATCAGCTGTCCAGGAAGGCAAAGATCAGCCTCTCTCCTGACATTTTTCTACACGACAGAAAAAATGTCAATGGGCTGAAGCTTGTCATGAACAAGAACAAAACAAAGTATTTATTAAAGTAAATTTTAGTTTGTTTTGGTGAAGAGGATTATTCATTTTATGTGTGATTTTTGTTTAATTTAGTAGAGTATTTAAATTCAAAAGTAGAAAAGAGAATGTGTGAAGTTCAAAATTTTTTTTTTCTCAAAATTTTCATTATAATGAGGTTAATTACAAAATTTGGACCCTATCATAGACATTTGGCCACTTAGATAACCCTAAAAATAATTAAAGTTTCAAAGTTTCAAAGAAAATAGAGGCAAGCAGCATTGAGCAGCATCAGGTTGCGTAATAGGTTTTAAGGTATCGTCCATTTATCGGTAACATGGGTCTTTCGCCCTGGAAGTCCACTAACTAGTAGGCTTTTCCTGTATAGACTTTCTCAATGACAAATGGTCTCTCCCAAGTTGGCTCGAGTTTTCCACCTATTTTGCGGCATGCAAGAATAGGTTTTTTGAGCACAAGCACGAGGTCACCAACTTTGAATGTCCTTGAGCAGACCAATTTGTCATGGGCTTGTACCATCTTTGACTTGTTGGGCTTCTAGTCGTTTTCCTTTGAGACTTTTTAGTTGTTCAAGTCTGAGTTTTGTACTTTCTTTCATTGTGAGTTTGTTGGCAACGATGACTCTGAGAGATGGTGTCTGGACCTCTAGCGGTAGCACGACCTTGGCCCCACACACGAGCGCATAGGTGTACACTAAGTGGGAGTCCTGAAAGTCATATGGTAGGCTCACAAGGCTTCTAATAGTTTGTTGTGTCCATCCCTTTTGTTTTCATCCAGTGTTTTCTTCAAAATCTGTACCTGTGTCTTGTTGAAAGCATCAGCCAGACCATTTGCTCTAAGATAGTAAATTGTAGAGTATCTTCAATCTATGTCATGTCTTCTGATGAAATTGTTGGTCTTTGTACTTTTGAAAGCTGTCACATTGTCATTGATTATTCTTCATGGTACTCTGAAATGATAGACGATTTGGCTTTTGAGACGTGCTGTGTCGTAACCTCACGTAATGGTACTTCCTCTGCCCATTTGAAGAAGTAATCTGTAGCGGCAAGCATAAAAATGTGTCCTCTAGAAGATGGAGGATCTATCAGACCTATTATGTTCGTGCCCCAACACTCGAATGGCCACGAAACAACAGTTGGGTGTAGCACATTCGGAGGTTGGTGTAAGACCACCCCATGCACTTGACATTAGTGACATCTTCTGGCTGTATCCATGCAATCGGACATCATTGCTGGCCAATAATACCCGAGTCTTTTGATCTTCATTTTCATTTTTAGCCCTGACTGGTGAGCACCACACAATCCGACATGTACTTCTTTGACAATATTCTGTGCTTAGGCTCTGCTCAAACACCTTAGCTACATCTGGTCAAATGATCTTCTGTAGAGAACATTTCCTACCAAGGAGTAAGACATAGCTCTTCTTGTGATGTGGTGCACCTTATACTTGTTTTCTGACAGCTTTCCAACATTCTAATATTCTATTAAAGGCTTGAGCTAATCTTTGTTGATGTCTGCAACTGTATTTATTATTTCATTTTTTTCAAACTTATGTAGAGTTTTGAAGCATTTCGAGACAAGACTCTTCTTCCTTGCACCGTGACTTTGATGGAATCCTCCGGGGGACATGTCATTTCCTTACCGAGTTTTGCTAGAGTGTCGGCATGGGCATTATCTCCCCAAGGAATCCAAGAGAAAGTCACCTCAGAAATCTGCTCTACGATCTTTATTGTGTACTGATGGTACTCTGCTAATCTTGGTTTCAGAATTATGTATTGTCCGACAACCTGCTGGATGACAAGTTGAGAGTCATCATAAATGGCAATGTTTGTTATATCCATTGAGAATGTCAATTCCAATCCGATGATTAAAGCTTCATATTCTGCTTTATTGTTGGTGCACGACTCTGTCAGGTGGCATGAGAACCTCATCATACCCTTATCTGGCGTGATAAAGATCAAACTGATCCCTTCTTTGCCTGTTATAATTGTGTCTGATCCTTTGTCTTTCATGGCTCATGAAGCGCCATCGAAGTACATTTCTCAGCGCTGCGCACTAGAAAATTCTATTTGTAGTATTTGCTCGTCTGGTAACTCGTTGTTGAGAGAGGACCCAACTATCTGTGGGTGTGCAACGAGAAAATCGGCTAGTATATGTACCTTGATAGCACGAAGGTTAACAAAAGTTAAATCAAATTGCAATAAGATCATTGACCATCTTGCCAAACGCTAGAGAGTGTGGGTCGGGTCATCAGATATTGCAATGGAATAACTTTTAAGATTAGAATAATCTTATGAGAAAGCATGTAATGTCTAAGCTTTTGGGCGGCAAAAATTAATGCCAGACAATATTTCTCAGTTGGTGGATACCTTATCTTCATCGGTATTAGACGACGAATCAAGTAATATAATGCATTTTCCTTACCCTCGTCATTGACTTGGGCTAAGAGGGCTCTGAGAGAGTCATCCAAACCCGCGGTATAAAGTATCAACGGTTTCACTGGGAGAGTGGTTGCCAAAACAGGAGGTGTCATTAAATATTGTTAAATGTCCTCAAAGGCTTGCAGGCATTTCTCTTCCCAAATAAATTTGGTGTTCTTTTTAATTTATGTTGATAAAGGCTGAGACCTACCTGAGAGATTAAAAATAAAGCGTCTCAGATATGCCAACTTCCTTTGGAAGGAACGTAGCTGTTTCAAGATTTTAAGAGAAGGAATTTCCAAGATAGCTTTAACCTTATCCGGGTCGATCTTGATTCCTCGATGACGGACAACGAATCCTAGAAATTTCCCAGAAGTAACGTTAAAGGTGCACTTTAAGAGATTCATTTTAAGGTCATATCATCGTAACTATTCAAACAAAATTCTCAAATAATACAAATGGTTTATTTTTTATTTACGTTTGATGACCAAATCATCCACGTAGCATTGTACTTGGTTGTGAATGAGGTCGTCAAAAATCTTTGTCATTGCATGCTGATAAGTTGCTCCAGCGTTCTTTAGGCTGAACGACATCACTGTGTCGCAAAAAATTCCAATCGGTGTTCTGAAACTGTAAGTGCTGCATCCTTAGGAGCCATCTTGATTTGGTTGTATCCCGATGATCCATCCATGAAGGAGAAAAGTTCATGTGTTGAAGCGTTATCCACCATCATCTCTGGTATAGGTAATGGAAACTCATTTTTTAGACAAACTTTCTTCAAATCTCTGAAGTCTACACAAACACGGATCTGTCCATTTTTCTTCTTAACAGGTACTATATTAGCCAACCATATGGGATACTGCTCCTCTTTCATAAAGTTTGCATCTATCAACTTCTTCACTTCGGTGATGACTTATTGTTCTATATCAAGGTGCATTCTCCTGGGAGCTTATTTTACTGAGGTTATATTCTTGTCCACCCCAAGTTTATGGACTGCAACCTCTACTGACAGTTCTGACATTTCATCGTAGCTCCATGCGAGGCAATCTTTGAATTCTATTAATAGTTTGAACAATTTTGCAGATTCTTCGTCATCAAGTAGAGAATTTATAAATGTAGGTCGGGGTCGTTCTTCAGTCCCGAGGTTAATCTCTTTCAATTCATCAATATCTCAAATTTTGGTGGAGCATCTTTTATTGGTTGATCAGTAGAGTCATCCTCTACATCGAGGCAATCCTCTTCTGACTCACTAGTAACAACTATGCAAAATTCAGAATCATCGATTGATTCAACTATACCAAATCTGAGACCTTCTTATGAATTGGGAGTTCGACTTTTAGCATTCCATAGTTTTTCAAAAAGTTGAAATTTATCTTTTGGCATTTGTTTGGTAAGTGTCCCTGTTCAATTAACTTTTGAACACAAGGAGAGAAGTAACCAAAAGAAAACTCCATTAATTCATTAGAATCAACATCCAAATTTACATGTTTTTCAAGCTCAGTAGAAGTAGAAGTGAGGTAAAATTGGACCGGCTTTGAACAAACACTATGGACTTCCTTGACCTCTAAACTCTCGACCTTTTGCAGGAGAATCAGAGTAATGGTCATAGTATTCACATAGTGGTTTATCCAACCATACATTGTCTCATATTCATTCTTCTCTATATCTTCTAGGGATATCTCGTACTGAGGTTTCTTCTTCTTTGTCATAATTATTTTATCTTCAGAATTGTCTTCATCTCTAATGTTGATGGTTGGCCTCTGATCAATAATTAAATTGATCTTTCCTCATCCACGTCCCCGGCCTCGACCTCGGGTGCGTGAACTAGAAGAACCTCCACCAGCTCGTTGTAAGGGAGTGGTAGAAGGTTGTTGACGCAAAGTTGTTTGGCGTCCTCTTTGTGATTCTTCTAAATCTTCATTTTTATTTATCAAAATCTCGTGCGAGAAGACAGTCTTCTTTGGAGGCGCGTAATAGGCAACATCTTCATGGATACTAACTTCATGCACTCAAAAAGGTTGTAGGTCTCCCTTGATGCAACTCTCGTGACCATCTTTGCGGTATTTGATGCACTGGTGTAGAGATGATGGAACCATATTGTGCTCATGTCTCCCTTGATGCAATTCTCTTGACCATCTTTGCGGTATTTGATGCACTGGTGTAGGGATGATGGAACCATATTGTGCTCATGAATCCATGGTCGACCCTAATAGAGCGTTAAAGAGGTCTCGGCGTCGATGATATGAAATTTAACGGTTGTTACGAGTTCTCTGACCTTCATAAGTAGATACACTCGTGTAGGGATGATGGAACCATATTGTGCTCATGAATCCATGGTCGACCCAATAGGAGATCTCGGCGTCGATGATATGAAATTTAGCAGTTGTCACAAGTTCTCCAACCTTCATAAGTAATGTGATTGATCCAAGGGCTCTTTCTCCCTTTTGGTTGAAAACATCACTATATCCGCTGTAAGCTCTTGAGCTTCAGTATCCAAATAGGCCAATGTCCGTAGGCTCATCAAGTTAAGAGATGCTCCAAAATCCCCTAAAACTCTAGATAACACAAATCTGCCAATGTTGATAGAGATGTAGAGCGGACGGTTGTGGTTAGCGCTACCGAGCAGCAAGTCTTCATCTGTTAAGGTTACCCCTGACTCTTCTCTCAATGAGAAAACTTTGTCTGAGGATGTGCTATCCAACTAAGCTAAGCAAATATTTAGATCAAGCAAAGTTGTAACCAGAGATTCTCTCATCTCCTTTAACAGGATCAGAGCGTCGTAGATGCTTAGTCGGGTAGGCAACTTCCTAAGATGAGCTAGCACGCGTAGTCTACTTTGTAGGATCCTCTAATTTTATCTTGATCATGTGGTTCTTCAACTGGTGGAGGTGGGGGTATCTCTTCTCGAGTCATTATCTGTTTTCCTATATCTGTTGGAGCTATTCTTGATGGTAACACTTTTCCGCTCCTTAAGTTAACTTTTGTGACTTCTTCTTCTTGAGAATCATTGTTGAATCTTTTGATGTCTCTTCCTCTCCATCAAAAAGATCTAAGTTGATGGCAAGCGGTGTACCATGATGCTCGAGAATTGGCTCCTCGTTATCAGTGTTGTCGTAAGTAATATCATTGATGCCTTCTTTGGACTTGACAACGAGTTCATCAGGCTCGAATACGATTTGAGGATCATTTTAAGAATCGAGATCGCAGCTAGATCGGTCATAATAAGTTACGTTATCACCAAAAATAGTCAAAACATAGCCAAAATCACAATCATTAATTCATAAAACCTCGGAGGGACCAAAAGATAATCATACAAAGTCAAGGGTTCAAGGATTTTCTTCCCCAAATTCGAGACAACCAATCTAGTAGAGGCAGCCCCTATCCTACCCCCCGTGCTATCAATCTTGGCAGTAATGCTTTTCTTCTTCTTATTCTTTATCCTTGACGATGATTGATCTTTTGATGAAACCTTCATCTCGGGCTCTGTACGTTGCAGAGTCTGAATGGGGGCTTGTTTTGATGCAGACTATATCTTGTTCAGTGTTTTCTTGGACGATCTGCTCCAGACTTCATTTCATTCTTCTTCAGTATTTATAGAAGCTTGTTTTGATGAATCTTGTATATGTTTAAGGACCCTCTTGAGTTCATCTCAAATTGTTCTCAATCCATCTATTCCGGCATACGAATCAATTGGGGAGATTGGCTAGCCAAAATCATAATTATGGAACCTTTTTCAGGTTCTTTTAAATATTCTTTCGGGATTGTAATGTTCTCTTCCTTGAGGTTCTTCTTGAGCCAGTCCTTAAAGACAAAACACTTGTCTAGAGTGTGCCCAAGCAACCGGTGGTATGGCCAATAATTTGGTTCATTCTTCTTATCCATCTCTTTGGGTTTCTTTGGATCAGGAAGTTTGAATTCTAGTTTCTTCATCAGGCTTTTCAATATTTTAGGTTTGGCTTCATCCTTGAAAGAATACACAACTTTATGTCTCTCTAATAAGGATATTCTTTTACCCACTGTTCGAGGTGATCCTTCCCGAGGCTGCCGTTGGTTAGAATGACTGCTTTATTCTTGAGAGTATTGTGATGAATACTGGTGATGTTCTTCTGCATATATCTTTATCGCCTGCTTTACTTAGCGACAGTCGCAAATACTCTTGATTTCTTTTGGAACACTCTGGTCACCGTAGCCTTTTCATGTGGCTCCATGTGCTTCATTTCTTCTTGAAGACTGCTAGCTTTACTGAGTATCTCGAAGGATTTGATGGTGAGTCCCTTAAGCATGAAAGCTACTGGCTCATGAATGCTCTTGAGTAGAATCTCAATTGCCTAATGTTCCTGTAGCTGAGGTTCACATTTCATGCTAAGTTTTCTCCCCCTCAAAATATAGTCTGCCAAAGTTTTGCTGGGCTTTTGCTTCTCCATCATGAGCTCTCCAATAGACACATGATGTTGCACCCTGATAAATCTTTTCACAAATAACTACTCCAACTCAGAAAATGTTTTAACTGATCCGTTGGGCAAGTCAGTGTACCAGTCAAAAGCAATTGCTGACAAGATGCTGATAAATTGCTGGCAGAGTAGAGCCTCATTATTCCTCGTGTTGCCACAACTGGCTTGGAAACGTGCTATGTGATGTATGGGATTTCCAGTCCCATCGAATATCTTAAAGTTTGGGGACAAAAAACCCTTGGGGAAAGGTACGACATCAAACTCCTCTGGGTAAGGTCTACCCTTTAAAATTGATGCACTGACCTTAGATTGGGCTGAGGTGTTCTGCACTTGTTCAACCATTTGCTTGAATTCCTTCTTTGGCATGGCACCTGATGGAGAATCTCTCTTTGGTTGTTCATCTTTGTCTGCTGAAGTAGCCTCTCTTCTTTCATCCGTGATATTTATGATTTCTGGCTGATTAATCTATGGAGAAGCCAATCTCAGTGCTTGTGATTGCCCCTGAATGATGGCCATGGTGGTCATAGCTGCAATCATCTCTTCTATTCTTTTCTCTACTAGACTAACTTGCTCATCCCTTAAGAGGATAACCCTACGCATCTCATCTACGGCGTTCTCTTCGGTGTGAGGTTGAGCCTCGCACGTAGATGTGGTAGCTAAAATTTCGATCACATGGACATCCATGAAATCCTCGTCCAAGTAATCATTGTAATCAAAATCTTCATTGTCACTATTGACGAAAACTCCGTTCTCTCGAGCTAACTCAAAAATCTCAATCCTGAGTTTCTCAACTTTCTCTTCAATTATTGATTCCTTTTTTGCCTTAAGATCTGGAGGACCATGGTGGATATCTTCTACTTGTTCCTTGACCAAAGAAAAATATGTTGAGATTTTCATACCTCTTTTATACAGTTTTTAATGATATTACACTTTAAAGAAAGGTATTTTTGATGTTTTGTTGTAGGAATGATGAATTAGAGTCAATGGAGTAAGAAGATGCATAAAAGAAGCAATTTGGAGCAAAAAGGACCAAAATATGGAGAATTGCACAAAGGTGCCAACGACGCCATCGAGGCCGCCGACGGCGAGCTTTTCCCGAGGCTACAGAACAAATTATCTTGAAGGCTGCCGACGGTGCCATTGAGGCTGCCGACGGCGGGTTCGATTGTTATGTGACATGTACAATGGATAAGGCCAAATTTTTTAGGGGTGCGTAAGCAACTCTTGGGAAAACTCATCCACATCTTTAAAGAGAACATTTTAGAAAAAAAAATGGGAGGAGGTGGATGAGACTTTTGGAGTTCTGGAGGTTAGATAGGTTCAATTAGTTCGTAGAAAGCTTGTTAGAGTGTGTAATTGTGAGGAATTCTTTGAGATATTGTAAGAGTGGAGAGAAAGTGAGAGATTTCTTCCTCCTTGATACTTCGCAGAGGAATTCTGTGTGCTATAAAAAAAAGGAAGAGATTGAGAGGAACTTCGAGGAGTGTTCTTGGGGAGAAATTAGAGATAAGTTATTTACTTGTTATTTTTTGTATGGTTTTGATTTTATTTATGAATTCCAAGTTGTGTTGTGTTTTCCCCATGAATTTTGAGTAGTTTTCTCTGTCTTTCTCCTTGTCTCGAGATTTGTGAAATGGTAATTTGAATTGGTGAAGCCATGAAAATGTTTAAGAAATTGTGATGATTTTTTCACTTCGATCTTAATTTACTTTCAATCTGGCCAATTGAATTGTTAAAATATTTTGAGTTTTACAACTAAAGTGAAGATTACATCCAAGATTCAGGGAGGTCAAAGCCCTTGGAAGTTGGGTGCAAATAAATAGGGAAATAAAATTATCGGGCGTAGAATTGGAGATTTTAGAGTGACAGACTAAAATCCTCAATTCAGTCCTATCGTTTGGGTGCTGATGTGTAGATGTTAGCCCTCAGGTGAGGGGAACATGGGAGCTCCGAAGTGAGAGCCGGTATCCTCCCAGCCTAGCCGCAGAATCAGTAACCAAGCATAGGATTAGTCAATGTTCTTTATGCCTGGACCAAAGGGTAAAGAATAGGTATGCTCCTATTTGGCACAATATAATTGAACTAATTCATTTTATCCATTCACTATAATTTCTTGGCAAGGAGAAGGATGCTTTTTTATATATTGAATATCACAATTAAACGTTATTCTCTATCATTAGTTACTATCCAAAATTATCTACTTATTTCAATTGTCTATTAGTGACAGATAAGCAACTTGAACGTTGTTGTAGTTGAAGTATTACCTTTTATTAAATCTTAGCCCATAGTATTATGTTTCTCCCTATGGGATCGATATCTAGGACTCTATTAGAGCCTTATATTACTTGAGCGATACGTGTACTTGCGTTGACAAATTTGACTTTAACATTATTGAATATTATATCTATACATCTTTATTAAAACATATATAAATAAATAATGTCGCAGTCAAGTTTTTGGCTTCATTGCTGGAATTTAAATCTTCTAGTAGCGTCATCAAATTCTTGTAATTGTTGATTTACAAAAAGGGTTGACCGAGTTTTTGGCGCCGTTACCGGGGAGAATTTTAGGAGTAACAGACATATTAGAATTATTAAAAANACTTTCACAAAATTTTCTATCCAAATATTTCCCTCCATCCAAAACTGCTAAACTAAGAAATGACATAACATCATTCTATCAGATTGATGGAGAGTCAATATATGAAGCTTGGGTAAATGACATAACATCATTTTGTCAGATTGATGGAGAGTCGATATATGAAGCTTGGGAGAGATTAAAATATCTTCTTAGGAAATGCCCAATTGATGGAGAGTCAATATACGAAGGTTAGGAGAGATTTAAAGATCTTCTTAGGAAATGCCCTCATCATTCGTTACCAGATTGGATGATAATCTTCCATCCAAAACTGCTAAACTTAGAAATGACATAACATAGTTCTGTCAGATTGATGGAGAGTCAATATATGAAGCTTGGGAGAGATTTAAAGATATAACATCTTTCTGTCAGATTGATGGAGAGTATCCAAAACTGCTAAACTTAGAAATGACATAACATCATTTTGTCAGATTGATGGAGAGTCGAAAAACTGCTAAACTTAGAAATGACATAACATTGTTCTGTCAGATTGATGGAGAGTCAATATACGAAGCTTGGGAGAGATTTAAAGATCTTCTTAGAAATTGCCCTCATCATTCATTACCAGACTGGTGCTGCTAAACTAAGAAATGACATAACATCGTTCTGTCAGATTGATGGAGAGTCAATATATGAACTGCTAAACTTAGAAATGACATAACATCATTCTGTCAAATTGATGGAGAGTCAATATATGAAGCTTAAATGACATAACATCATTTTGTCAGATTGATGGAGAGTCGATATATGAAGCTTGGGAGAGATTAAAAGACTATTAAGAAATGCCCTCATCATTCGTTACCAGATTGGTTGATAATTCAAACTTTTTATAATGGACATAACATCATTCTGTCAGATTGATGGAGAGTCAATATACGAAGCTTGGGAGAGATTTAAAGATCTTCTTAGCATAACATCATTTTGTCAAATTGATGGAGAGTCAATATACGAAGGTTAGGAGAGATTTAAAGATCTTCTTAGGAAGTCCTCATCCTTCGTTACTAGACTGGTTAATAATTCAAACCTTTTATAATGGATTAGTGGGATCTCTTAGATTGATTATAGATGTTGCGGCTGGTGGTTCTTTAATGTCAAAACCTTTTGATGAAGCTTATTCATTAATAGAAGAAATGGCTACCAACAATTTTCAATTGCCCTCTGAGCTGGTAAATCTTAAAAGTGTGGCTAGCATCCTTGATTCTGATGTAATATCTATGTTAGCTTCACAAATTGCTGGAATATCAAAGATATTTGATCATTATGGGATGAATTATTCTTCAACACCTGCTATGATGGAAGAAAATTCATCTAGGTTATTTGTGGATGTTCAACCTTCATATGAAACCTTAAATGCTATTACTAGACCCAACAACCCTTACTCGAACTATTATAACCAAGTTTGGAAAAATCATCCAAATTTTAATTGGAATAACAATTCTTCGACAAATGAACAATGGGCAAATAGCTCAGTGAACCCATTAGGAAATTCCTCCAACCAAAGAAATGTTAACTATAGACCTTCTTATCCTCAAGGATTTAACAGTAATACTCAAATCAAGGAGGAAATATTAACTATAGACCTTCTTATCCTCAAGGATTTAATAGTAATACTCAAATTAAGGAGAAGAAGTTTTATGGAAGAGCTGATATTAAACATGGGTCAACAATTGCAGAATCAAGGAAATCAATTACAAAATCAAGGAACTGCTATTTAGAATACAGAATTTAACAGTAATACTCAAATTAAGGAGAAGAAGTTGTCTATGGAAGAGCTGATATTAAACAGAACAATTACAGAATCAAAGAAATCAATTACAGATTCAAGGAAATCAATTACAAAATCAAGGAACTGCTATTAACATTGAAAACCAATTGGGACATATCGCTACTGCGCTTAGTAACCGAACATTAGGAACTTTTTCTATGAGAACCAATTAGGGCATATCACTACTGCACTTAGTGACCGAACAATAAGAACTTTTTCAAGTACTGTGGAACCAAATCCTAAAGATCAAAGAAAAGAACAAATCAAGGCGATTCAATTACAAAGTGGAAAAGAATTAGAGATAAGAGTACAAAAAGAAATAGTAACTGAAAAGGAAAAGGTGGATACCGAAAAAGAAAAGGATCAAGAATACCCAGATTTAGAGTATCCATTTACACCAATGAAAGTTACCGTGGAAAAACCTCCACCGCCTTTTTCAAAGACTGAAGCAACATAAACAGAATAAAAAATTTTCAAAATTTTTAGAAATTCTTAAGAAGTTAACGGTGAATCAAAGCAACATAAACAGAATAAACAATTTTCAAAATTTCTTGAAACTCTTAAGAAGTTAACGGTGAATATTCCCTTCGTAGAAGCTTTAGAGAAAATGCCCAATTATGTGAAGTTTATGAAAGATATTCTGAACAAGAAGAGGAAGCTCTCAGATAATGAAACTGTTGCACTTAGCGTAGAGTGTAGTGCAATTATTCCGAAAAAGCTTCCTGAAAAATTAAAAGATCCTGATAGTTTCACTATACCGTGTGCTATCGGTGAAAAATTCTATGGAAGAGCTTTATGTGATTTAGGAGCCAGCATTAACCTTATGCCTCTATCAATTTTCAAAAGACTAGGATTAGGAGAAGTCTCACCAACTTCTGTAACTCTTTAATTAGCAGACCGATCGATTACATATCCTAAGGGAGTTATAGAAGATGTGTTAGTAAAAGTTGACAAATTTATCTTTCCGGTGGATTTTATTGTCTTAGATATGGAGAAAGATAAAGAAATACCTATTATTTTAGGGAGACCATTTTTAGATACTGGAAAAGCTATGATAGATGTTCAAAAAGGAAAATTAACTATGAGAGTAAATGATCAAGAAGTGACTTTTAATATCGCGAAATCTATAAAATAACCTGCTGTTGAAAGAGATAATAAATGTTTTCGCATGGAAATTGTTGAACATCTACAGAATGAACATTTTAAAGAACAATTCGAAGATAAAAAGTATTCTGAAGAACAATTCAAAGAAAATGATGAAATTATTCTCGACAAATTAGAAAATGAAAAATTATATTATGTTCAAGAAAGATTTAAAATGTTGGATATTACAGAAAATGTTGATAAGAATCTATTTCCATCAATTATTAAACCACCTGAAATTGAGTTGAAAACATTACCTAACTACTTGAAGTATGTATTTTTGGGAGACTAATCTACATTACTTGTTATTATATCTTCATAATTAAATGATTTACAAGAACAAAGACTGATAGATATATTGAAAAGATATAAGAGAGCTTTTAGGACCTTAGCAGATATTAAAGGAATCAGTCCTTCAATCTGTATGCATAGAATTATATTAGATGAACACTCTAAACCAAGAGTTGATCCACAAAGGAGGTTAAACCCTATAATGAAAGAAGTAGTAAAAAAGAAAATTTTGAAATGGTTAGACACTGGAATTATATATCCTATTTCAGATAGCGCATGGGTAAGTCCAATTTATTGGGTACCAGAGAAAGGAGGTGTGACTTTTGAAATAAAAGAAAATAATGAGTTGATACCTATCAGAGAAGTCACTGGGTGGCGCATCTGCATTGATTATTGTAAATTAAACACTGCCACCCGGAAAGATCATTTTTCCCTACAATTTCTAGATCAAATAGTAGATAGACTTGCTGGGCACAAATATTTTTGCTTTTTAGATAGATATACCTAGTTACCATCAAATTCCTATTGCTCGTGAGGATCAAGAAAAGACAACATTTACTAGTCCTTTGTTACATCAAAATTCCTATTGCTCCTGAGGATCAAGAAAAGACAAAGTTTACTAGTCCTTTTGGAACTTTTGCGTTCAGAAGAGTGCATTTTGGACTATGTAATGCACCTAGAACATTCCAAAGATGTATGATGTCCATATTTTGTAAATTAATTGACGATGGGCTATAAGTATTTATGGATGATTTCTCTATTTTTGGAACATCATTTGACGCATGCTTAATTTATCTTGAAAAAGTTTTAGAGTTATGCGAAAGAACTAATCTAGTTCTAAATTGGGAGAAATGTCAATTTATGGTTGCAGGAGGACTTGTGTTAGGGCATAAAATTTTGGAAATGGTATGGAAAGCAAAAATCCAAGTTATATCTAAACTAACACCTCCTACTAGTGTAAGAGAAGTTAGAAGTTTTCTGAGACATGTTGGTTTTTACATGCACTTTATTAAAGATTTCTCAAAAGTTACTAAACCTCTATGCCAACTTTTAGAAAAGGACAAGAAATTTGAGTTTACTGAAAGCTATTTAAATGCCTTTGAGTTATTAAAAGAAAAATTAATCACGACTCCTTTTATAGTTTCACCTAACTAGGAGAAACCATTTGAACTGATGTGTGATGCTAGTGATTATGCTATTGGAGCTGTCCTTGGACAAATGTATGAAAAAATTTTTAAGGTGATATACTACGCTAATAAAACTCTTAATGATGCTCAAATTAACTATACTGTTACTGAAAAAGAGCTACTAGCTATCGTATATGCTTTAGATAAATTTTGATCTTAATGTGTTGTGCACACTGATCACTCAGCTATTAAATATCTGATGCAAAAGAAAGATGTCAAACCAAGGTTGATTAGATGGATATTATTGATGCAAGAATTTGATCTTGTACTTTTTGATAGAAAGAGAACTGATAATTAAATTGCTGATCATTTGTTAAGATTAGAAAACCATAAATTATCTGATGTTGATAAAGAAATTACAGACAGTTTCCCTGATGAACAACTTTATAATGTTAGTGTGTGAAAAATACCATGGTATGCTGATATTGTTAACTATATTGTAAGTGATATTTCACCACTTATGCTGACATCGCAACAACAAACGAAATTCATTCATGACGTGAAAGCATATTTTTGGGATGAGCCTTAATTATATAAACAATGTAAGGATCTGATTATGAGGAGATGTGTACCTTGTGAAGAAACTGAACTGATTATTTAAAAATGTCATGATTCTGAATTTGGAGGACATTTCAGGAGCGATAAAACTGCTTACAAATTTTTACAAGTTGGATTTTATTGTCCTACTATATTTAGAGATGTTTATAGATATATAAAAACTTGTGATTGATGTCAACGAGTAGGCAATATATCTAGAAGAAATGAAATGCCTCTAAATTTCATATTGGAAGTTGAGATCTTTGTTGTTTGCGGATTAGATTTTATGGGACCATTTATTCCTTCATTTGGGAACTTATACATATTAATTACAGTAGACTACGTTTCTATGTGGATTGAAGCACAAGCTTTACCTCGCTATAATCCTAAAAGTGTTTCAAGATTTTTAATGAAAAATATTTTCACTAGATACGGAATGCCTAGGATGATTATTACTGNCAATAAATACATTCAAAGATTGGCAGAAAAGTTTAATGTTATTCATAGAATCTCTACTTCCTATCGCCCTCAGACTAGTGGGTTAGCTGAAGTTCCTGATAGAGAGATTAAACAAATATTGGAGAAGATTGTAAACTCTTGTAGAGACGATTGGCATACTAGACTGGATGCTGCATTATGAGCTTACAGGACTGCTTATAAAACTCTTATTGGAATGACTCCTTACAGGCTGATTTTTAGAAAGACTTGTCACTTATGAGTAGAATTGGAGTATAAAGCATATTGGGCGATTAAAGAATTTAATTATAATTTGAAAGATGCTGGTGAGAAGAGATTGTTACAAATGAATGAGTTGGAAGAATTAAGAAATGAATCTTATGATAACGATAGAATTTATAAAGAGAAACTAAAGTTATGGCATGATCGGAAGATTAACCAGAAGAACTTTGAATCAGGACAAGAAGTTTTGCTTTGCAATACAAGGCTGAAGTTATTTCCTGGGAAATTGAAGTCTCATTGGTTAGGATCCTTTGCTGTGACTCGAGTTTATACTTATGGAGCTGTTAAAATTAAAGATCAAAAGAATGGTGATAGATTTAAAGTAAATGGACATAGATTAAAGCCGTATTTTGAGGGTAAAAGACCAAATTTTAATGTGTTTTAATGGTCAGTCAACCTGAATAATATCTGAATAGGTCGGGCTGACGACGTTAAACCAAGCTCTTTATNGGAGATTAAACAAATACTTGAAAAGAATGTGAACCCTAGTAGAATAGATTGGTCCACTAGATTGGATACAACATTATGAGCTTACAGGACTGCTTATAAAGCTCCTATTTGAATGACTCCTTACAGACTGATTTTTGGAATAACTTGTCACTTACCAGTAGAATAGGAGCATTAAGCATATTGGGCGATTAAAGAATTCAATTATAATTTGAAAGATGCTGGTAAGAAGAGATTGACATATTGGGCAATTAAAGAATTCAATTATAATTTGAAAGATGCTGGTAAGAAGAGATTGTTAACGTATGATTTGGAAAAATTTAGAAATGAATCTCATGACAATGACAGAATTTATAAGGAAAAATTAAAGTTATGGCATGATTGAAAGATTAACCAAAAGAACTTTGAACCAGGACAAGCAGTTTTGCTTTACAATACAAGGTTGAAGTTATTCCCTAAGAAATTGAAGTCTCGTTAGTTAGGGCCATTTACTGTGACTCAAGTTTACACTTACAGAACTGTTGAAATTGAAGATCGGAAAACAGAAAATAGATTTAAAGTAAATGGACATAGATTAAAACCATATTATGAGGGTAAAAGACCAAATTAAAGAGGTTTTATAATCAGTCAACTGAAATAATATCTGAATAGGTTGGGCTGACGACGTTAAACCAAGCACTTTATGGGAGGAAACCCTAGTTAACCCGAATGAACCCTGAATAGGTCGGGCTGACGACGTTAAACCAAGTGCATTATGGGAGGCAACCCATATTTATAATTATCTTTATTGCAATTATGGTAGTATTTATTTTAATTTATCGCTAGTTTATAGTAGTATTAAATTCTACTACTCATATTTACCCTTCAAATATCTTATGAATTCGATCCATAAAGAAAAATTGCGACGTATTCGGACCAGAGCAAAACTGTGAAAGTTTTGCCTTCGGCGCCGAAGACGCCCTAGATGGTGCCGAAGGTGCCCTCGACGGTGCTGACGATGGGTTTACGACACCCTCGATGCTGCCGACGGCGAGACCGGTAAGAGGCGATTTCTTGTGTCCGATGAGTGGTTTTTGACGGTTTTTGGGCAGGAATAGTCTTTTTAAACTAAAAAATTCAAACTTTAGTTCATATTTTATCCCTAAAATTGAAGAAAAATTCTGTCAATTTCATTCCTATGACGTCCAATTCCCTTGATAATCCCAGAATGCGAGTTTTCAATCAGAAAAAGTTCATTAGTGCGGAAGCGCAGCGAATCTTCAACAAGTTGTTGACGAAAAAAAGATTAATCAAGGAACGAGGATTCGTGAATCGCGGATTGAATAATCCCACAATGGATATTGAAGAAATGATAATGCGGCAAAGATGGGAAGTGTTGTGCTACACTACTGCCGCTGTGGTAGTTCCTATGGTAAAAGAATTTTATGCAAATTTACATGGAATTACCAAGGAGTTGTTTATGTGCGAGGGAGATGGATTACATTCACTCCTTCAAGAATCAACGAGCTATATATGATAGAGAATGTTCATGTCTGCCACTACTCCAATTTCGTCCCAACGAGAGACCAGATGAATGAAATTTACCAGTATTTGATGGACAAACTTAATGATTGGGAAATGTAAGAGAACGTGTATGTTAGTTTTTCTTCAACACTTTTGAATACTGTCTCTAAACACTGACACTTCTTCATTTCTACAAAATTGTTACCGACAATGAAGGTTGATAAAGTTTCTAAAGAATGTGGCATTCTGAATTACTACATCCAAAGTGGACTGTCGATCAATATTGGATCTATAATTGTGAAGTCAGTCTTAGGCCTGATCGTTCATGGATCAACTTATGAGCTTGGACACCCTTCAAAAAAATTTTCACTTTGCAGCCAGTCCCAAGTATCCCATGAAAACTGGGAAAAGGTACTTCTACCTTGGAAACCTTTGGATCCAACTGAAAGATTCCCAAATGAAAATGACTTGGCTATGATAGTTGATCAATCTTCTCAGAATTCTCTGACAGTACAACCCTTAGTCCCTGATAAGTATTTGGTGATCCTGCGCCTAATAAAGAAATTACAAAAGGAGGTACAAAATGTGATGTGTGCAATTAATATTATCTACCAATGCTTCCATCATCTAGACTGGAGGATTAAATAACATTTCGATCATTCGGGACATTTAGAAGATAGCTTGATACGACTGATGAAGAGGATTAAATTAATTGAGAAAGATTCAACTGAAGAATTTCCCTTCCAACCCTTCTACAACCTCTTCGTCCAAGTGCAATTAATGGGTGATCTCAAAGGAGAAACAAGCACAGAATCTGACGAGTAGTAGATTTACTATGCTACATTTATGTTTGTGTTTAGATTTGAACTTTTGCTTTGCTTTAGAATTATGCTTAAAGATCTCTGTATAGTTGAGACTAAGCATAAGATGTTTTGTTTTCACTGTTTTGAGTTTTTTAGCTTAGATTACGACGCTGAATTAATGTATTGAGGTTGAGAAAATACCTAATTTAGGTGTGTTATGTTACGTTTATTGTATCTCTTGGAATTCTTATATACAGTTGATGTTATATTTTGTGAAAGTTTGTATGTGTTAAGTACATCAATTAACTATTCAAAATTATATTTATAAAGATTCAGCGGATATCGTTTAGGCTTAGAATTGATCAAAATTGTAAAAATATGAAATTTGGAAATAATCAATAGAGCCCGCCGACGGCGCCCTCGACGCCGCCGACGGCGGGAATTTCCCGAGACTTGTGTTAAAAAAATACAATAGACCGCGCCGACGGCACCATTGACCTCGCCGTCGGTGAGATCGAAAAAATACCTCTTTAACCACGATTTTGACCGGTCAACCGCCACTATCCATCATCCCTTTCCTCTTAAAAACACCATTTTCGAATTAGGGCATGATAGATCTTGGATTGAGAGACGATCTCAAGGCTGTTTGATATCAGATTTGATCTTCTTTAGGCAAGAGCTTCACTCCAAGCAAAATATATTTTATTTTCACCATGTATTTCTTCCACCCTGAGGAAACCCGAAAATTTGAAAATGTGAAGAAAATCTTGGAAGAAATTCATGGATCTTAATGTTAAACTCTTTGCATTGGAAGCCATTATATACATATTAGAAGTAATTTTTGGAAATTTTCTTTGATTAATTAGATTAAAAGTGGCTCCACCTCAAAAGAGAAGAGTTGAGTTTGACAATTCACGCTTCATCAATGTGATTGCTCAAACTCGATTCACTTTGACACTTCAAGGAAAAAAATGTATTCAAGATCGAGTTTTTAAGAATTCGGGAGGAGAAATTGAACAAGTTATTGCGGAACGGAAGTGGGAAAACTTTTGTTACACCACCAATAAAGCCGATGCAAATGTGGTGAAAGAGTTCTACGCCAATGTGATTTATGTTGATGATGGAATCGTGCAAGTGCGTAGAATTCCTGTGGAATTTACCGCCGCCTGCATTAACACTTCTTATGAAGTCCCAGATTCTTACATCTGCCACTATGAATCGTTTAGCACAATGGAAGAACCCCTCAATGATGTGATTAACTTTCTCACTGATGGGAAAAGAACGTGGAAGATAAAGCAACAAGAACGGGTAAACTTTTCTGCTTCCATGTTAAATGCCACCTCTAAGGCGTGGCACTATTTTATTTCCTCTACTCTGTTACTGACTTACCATCATAGTGAGGTAACTAGAGATAGAGCTATTATGAATTTTTGTATTCAGAATAACAAAATTATAAATGTGGGTAAGATTATTTTCAAGAATATATTGATTACGGCAAGGAGTGAGACTCATGGAGGTCTAGGACATCCTGGACTTATTTATGCACTTTGCCAACTTTTTGGAGTGGAAGCTGGAGAGGAAAAGTTGGTTCACCCTATGAAACCCATAAGTAAATAAAATTTGAAAACTTATGTATCCCATGAGAAATGGAGAACTGGAAGTAGGAGTCGGGAACCTTCTACTAGTAGAGATGTTCCCTCTACAAGTTATGACCCTCCTTCTCCTTCTAGCTCCCTTACCTTAGCAGATTTGATAAATGAGTTGACCTTGCAGCGGAAAAGCATAGATTTGATAAATGAGAGGATTGGAGGTTTAGAACGCCGACATGATTATGATAGTGAGTACCTGTAGAGACATTCTGATTTTAAAATAGCCTATTATGATGCTCAGGCCCGACAATACATACGAGAGCCTGATGTTACATTTTCTGAATGCCCCCGATATACTCAGTATCAACCCGATCCACCTGCTGATCAAGGTGATGATGAAATAGTTTGGGATTTTGATATTTAGAATAAGAGTGATGTACTCATGTTTGTATTTTTTTGGTTATTTTTATGTTATGTAACCTTTTTATGAGAAAAATGAATTTCATTTAGTGTATTTTGTGGATTGTAATGTGATGTAATGTTTATTTTCATTTTAGTATTTTTGTCTTTTATTTAGTATTTTTGTCGTGTTAGGAAATGTTGTATTTTCTTTAGTTTTATACTTGTTTCAAAATTTCATTTCCTAGAAATTCCTCTAAGGATTTATATGTGTGGAAAGCTCCAAATATTTCAGACCAGGTGAAGTAAAAATTGGAGAAGGCCTACAGAAATTTTATAATGATAAAGATGCCTACAATACTGAGGTATGATTTATATTTATAGTATTTTATTTCCACCTTTATTTCATATTAAAAACTTAAGTTTGGGGGAGGGAAGAAAAAGATTAACTGCTAGATGTCCTCTATTTCAATGTTTTCAAAAAGTATATATATGATTTTATGTTGTAAATTTAATTCAGGTAACTAAATTTTTGTAAATTTTTAAATATTATGGTAGATTTAAAGAAATATTTTTTGTAATGAAAATTAATTTTGAAATTTAAGATATTTAGTATAAGAGAAAAAAATTATAGTTAACTATTTAAAGTAAAGGAAACTATATTTTAAAGTATTAAGAATCTGGAATTTCAATTGAGAAGAAAAGACTGGGGCTCAATGATGTAAAAGCTATGAAATACTTATAAGGTAAGAAATGCTTTGAGTTTCAAATTTAGGGAAAGAAAAGTGAAGTTCAAAATCATTAAAGGCTTGGAATGCTTTGAAAATGCTTTGAGTTTCAAATTTAGGGAAAGAAAAGTGAAGTTCAAAATCATTAAAGGCTATCCAATGTTTTGAGTTTCAAATTTAGGGAAAGAAAAGTGAAGTTCAAAATCATTAAAGGCTATCCAGATTTTTGAGTTTCAAATTTAGGGAAAGAAAAGTGAAGTTCAAAATCATTAAAGACTATCCAGATAATAATCTTCACTTGAAAAAGAAAAAGAAAGGATTGACAACAATCACTGAAAAGAAAAGAAAAATTCACTTGAAAAAGGAAAAAGAAATGATTGACAACAATCCTTGAAAAGAAAAGAAAAATATATATTTTAGGGAAAGAAAAGTGAAGTTCAAAATCATTAAAGGCTATCCAGATATAGTAATCCTCACGTGAAAGAAAGGTGATGTTCAAAATCATTAAAGGCTATCCAGATATAGTAATCCTCACTTGAAATGGAATGCTTTGAGTTTCAAATTTAGGAAAAGAAAGGTGATGTTCAAAATCATTAAAGACTATCCAGATAAAGTAATCCTCACTTGAAAATCAAAAAAGAAAGGATTGAAAACAATCCCTGAAAAGAAAAGAAAAATATATAGGATTGAAAGCGGTGATGTTTAAAATCATTAAAGGCTATCCAGATATAGTAATCCTCACTTGAAAAAGGAAAAATAAGGGATTGGGCTATGTAATATTTATAAGGTAAAGGAATGCTTTGAGTTTCAAATTTAGGGAAAGAAAGGTGATGTTCAAATGTTTATAAGGTAAAGAAATGCTTTGAGTTTCAAATTTAGGGAAAGAAAAGTGAAGTTCAAAATATATCTATAAGGTAAAGGAGTGTTCTTTGAGTTTCAAATTTAGGGAAAGAAAGGTGAAGTTCAAAATCATTAAAGGCTATCCAGATTTTTGAGTTTCAAATTTAGGGAAAGAAAAGTGAAGTTCAAAATCATTAAAGACTATCCAGATAAAGTAATCCTCACTTGAAAATCAAAAAAGAAAGGATTGAAAACAATCCCTGAAAAGAAAAGAAAAATATATAGGATTGAAAGCGGTGATGTTTAAAATCATTAAAGGCTATCCAGATATAGTAATCCTCACTTGAAAAAGGAAAAAGAAAGAAAGAATCCCTCAAAAGAAAAGAAAAATATATAGGATTGAAAGGAATGCAAATGAAAAAGAGAAAAGAAAAGAAAGAAGAAAAAAATATAAAAGTGAGGAGAAGCTTGAGGATATGCCTANCTTTATATCAAATATTCATCTTGATGGAGATAGGTTATTTACGAACTAACATTTTTAGTCATATCTAAATTAGTTTTTCTTTTTGGAACTCTGTAGATATAATTAAAAATAAGATTTCAAGCAATATCCAAGCTAGTTTGGAAAAAAACCAAGTTATATATATTTGATGAATTATAAATGCGTCACAGGTATTGGCGTGGCATTGTAAGTCTTTTTAATTGCGGATTTGGTCCGGGTTAATGTAGCATTACCATGTTGAAATTGCATCTTGCTTCCTTTTGCTTACTTGGTTTTTTGGATATTGTTACAGGTGGGCGTTTACACCACTAACAACCGAAAGCATGCTAAATGTAAGTCCAAACATTCATGCCTTAACAGTCACTGTTTTCCGAGCTGCTAATGTCTGCTGTGGAAATGATCAGCGTAGATGTTAGAGGATTCTATTTAGCCATCATTTATAAGCTATAGTTGATTGGGGTTTTGAAAAGAACTACATTTAGCTTGCCAGTTCCACATAAAAAAATCATAAAATTAGGAAATATGAGAACAAGGTGATGTGCGCGCTAAACGGGAAGAGAGAGAGAGATGCTTCAAAATAAAATATTTCATTGGAAGTGAAGCCTTTTGACAAATTAATGATAGAAAATGGTTAATCCGAAAAAAAAGAAACATTTGATATTAGAAATGAATTGATGTTGAGGCTACTCAATAATAGCCTTTATCTTTTGTGGGCCATAAGCCACAAAATCAAGAAAATCAACTTGTATCTGAGAAAAAATTAAACTTCTTTTGATTAACGTGTACCTTTCTTTTGATCAAAGTGTCTCTTACGAAGAAGGCATGATTGAGTTCTTTTGCTTTAGAAATATTATAAATGAGTTGTTTTTGTCTAAAGGCCTTCGTTTTAGTAGATCTAAGACTAAATATATTGAATGTAATTAAAAGGTGATCAAATTATTAAAAGGTTTGAATATTTTAGATATCTTGGGTCTATTGTTCAAAGTGAAGATGATATTCTTGGGGATGTTGTTAGTATAATTCAAGTTGGTTGGTTGAAATGGAGGAATGCATCATGCCTATTTTGTAATAGAAAAGTACTGCTTAGACTTAAAGAAAAATTTTATAAGATGGTGGTGAGACATGCAATGCTTTATGGCGGAGAATGTTGGCCTTTAAAAGAAAAGCATAAAACAAAGTTAAGTATTGCTGAGATGAGAATGCATAGGTGGATGAGTGGTTTGGCACTTAGAAACAAAATGCGAAATGCATATATACGTGATAGGGTCCATTGGCTGAAATGATTAGAGAGAGTCGTCTTAGATGGTTTGGTTACATTAAACATTGACCATCTGATGATCCGGTTAGGAGATTAGATATTCTAGATTCGACTTATGTTAAGAATGACAGTGGTAAACCTAAAAAATACTTGGGCATATTGTATAAAAAATGATCTTAATCTATTAGAATTAAATGAGAATATGACACTCAATAGGACACAATAGAGAAAACTGATTCATGTAGCGGATCCCACGTAATGAGATCAAGGCTTGTTGTTGTTGAGTGTTTTCAAAATATTTGACTCAAAATTTATTATTAATCGGTTTAAGAGTTTAATTCATTTTCCTCTTTAAAGTATTCTGCTTATTGAAATACCAAAAGGCATCAATATTCACTTATAGTCCAATAGGTGTCTTTAAAGTTACCATCCATTCATCTCTATGGTAAAATTGAGTAGAGTGTTAACCTCTTCTAGGATCAAACTGTAAAATTAACAGGAATCTTGAAATTAAATCTGAGCATATCTTTTGATTGCGGAGTCAAGAGCATACGTATAAAAATAATTTTATTGATAGGATACTTTTGTTTTGAGTCATTTTTTGTTGAGAATCAATAAATTAGGTATAGTTTTAGGTCTCAGACATTTATATGTAAATCTTTTCTTTTTGTTAATTGTGAACTTATCATTTTAATTCATTATGTTTTTTGTTGTCAGCCTATAGATTAAGTAGGTTTGGTAATTAGAATTCAAAACCAAACTAATTGTATGTTGACGGATTGGGTAACTCATAAGGTTCCTCCATTGTTGTACCTCTAAAATTTACAAAGTGTTTACTAGCTTTGATAGGTATTAAATATTCATTAGTTTATGTAATGGCTTCTCAGATGACCAATAACTAATTACCTCATGTTCTAGTTTTTTTTTTATTTTTTTATTTATGAATTTGTTTTATCATAGGATTTATTTCTTTTCTTTTCGCTTATCTTGAGATTTCATATTTACAGAATAGGCTTTTGCATTTGGCTTCGAAGTAATGGTAGCGCCCTTATGCATAAATAGACAAGTATTTTCTTGTCTATTATGGACCAATTTTGATCATATGATCAAGATCTACCAAGAAGGATATTTGGAATGTGCATTGATAAAATGATACACCGTATCTAATACTTATAACTTTCTACTTCTGTGTACTAAGCATGTTTTTGTTATTGGTAATGAAATTTTATTTACTTTACATACGTTGAAAGGTTTAGGGCATGGTTTAGAGCTGAGTTTGATCTCTAACAGTGCAATTTTGGAGACAGCGTCAATTGTCTTAGTGTCATCAATTACAACCTTAGATATCCAATATGTTTTGGTTGCTTGGAATTACATCATATATCTGATTAAAACATTTTCCTCAATATCCTTTTCTTCCTCTTCAATGATAGGTTTTTTTGCATTTCACTTGTTTAATGTATTCATCATCTAAATTGGAAAAAATCCTATATTAATCATAAGTGTCTTCCTAGTACCTCATAATAGATAACCCTTTAGTAACATTTGATGATGCTATTGCTTTTGTTGGGTGTAATTAGGTCTTTTAAAAGAATTAATAACTCTAGTCAATTTAAAATTTGTGGGCTTGACAAATGGTTGATTAGACATTTCAATTAAACTATAAGTGACCATGTTTGTTGTTCCAACATTTTGAGACTCTATGATGTACATTATTGAAAGATTCAAGAGTTATAAATTATATTTTTTATTTTTTATTTAAGTTCAGTCCTTTGTTCATTAATGAGCTTGGACTTAAATATTCAAGATTATTTAAGAAGGCTGATGCACGAAATTGTTCTGAAACAAACAATCAATCAATCACTCAAGTATATGTGTCGATCAAGTAATATAAAAAATTAGTCCGCATATCAATCTTACGAGAAAACTTGTCAAACTAACATACAAAGTTCTAGTTTACAGCACTACTAAGTTTAGTTTGAAATGTTCGGATTTGTAGAGGTTGAATGTTCTAAAATCCTAATGTAAGAATTAGAAAACCAAACTAAATTTCATGGACATACACTTGTGATACCGGTCTATTGAATCCTGAATATTTTTCCCATGAGTTCCCATATTGATGTTGACCAATAGAGATAAGTCCTCTTTAACCTATGTCTAGGTCATAAGAAGCGTTAACAATTTTATTATAGTTAATAGGGCTTAACCATGCAAGGTTTCTTAGGATTCATCTAGTCCCCTATCTAGGTTGCTCCCTCCTACTGCAGTATGTCTAATTCACTAGGTGAATGTGCATTAACCTACTTGTTTTTGTAGTCAATGGTTAGAAGTTTTAGATCACAAGAGATTTTAACTTTCTAATTGACTATATCAGAAGTAAATGACCAAACAGAACGGTATCACATAAACATATCAAAAGCCAAGCATAAAAAACATTTTGGGAAAAACTGTGTGATAAAACAACAAAGAAATCATACGCCTTACATTATGAAAAAGATTTAGCTACTATGCATGAGGAAAGAAAACACAAAAACTTTCCATGAAATCATTAAAGAAAATATTGTAAGAGGGTATAAAAACTCAAATCTGAGCCAATCTCTCCTTATAATACAATTCATTCCCCTCCGTACAATGCAAGCTCTCCGTCGATCTCCTTCATATAAGTGCACACAAATCTCTATCTCACAACTCTCCAAGAACTCTCACAAAAAACAACCCTAGAAATCTTCTCCAAAGGAAAACCAAGGAAAAAATCCTAGGGCAAACCAAGACCCTCCTAAAAGCTAAGAAAATCAGACTCCCAATAGACAAGTGTATCCTTAAGTTGTCTCTTTCATCCCGATTCACCTCCAAATATTTTGCTAAAGTTGCTCTTGGGTGGACCTCAACATAATTATGTTGACCTCGACGTAGGTACGTCACTAGGTAGCGTAGTTATGCCGAAGTCTGACATAATTATTCCGCCTTTTTGGTTTTGTTCGAGCGTTCCTTTGCTCCCTTAGCTAGTGAAACCAGAGGGCGAACCTACGCCTCCCCTCTTATTTGTCCAACTAACGCCGCCCTATTATTTTTTCCAATTTCCTATTTTGGCATCCCAACACGTGCTTAATAGCTGTAACCTAGAAAACATTGGACAAACTTTTCGCACGCATAAAATCATTATAATAAGGAAATAAAAAAATGTGAATTAAATCGAAGAATTTTGCAACTTTGAATCACATCAATTGTCCCAAATTTATCTATTAATTGCCCCTCAAGTACTCTCATATATAAACATGGGCTTATTTAAATTATTTTTGTAGCTCTTATGTGGGATTTTCTGATTATTTAACAAAACTATATAATTCATAATAAAAGATGTGCAAGTATTATCTCATGGTTGAATTTTTATTAATTTTAATAACTTAGCATTTCTTTAGTTCACTTTTTTCTTAGCCTAATCAAATCTCAAAACAATTAATCCATTGTGATTAAAATTGTTTCATTACTAATAAATATTTTTATGTCAATTAATTATCAATCAAACACTCCAAAATCACTCAATATTTTTGTAAATATAATATTAAAGAATTCCATTAATAAAATTTTTAAGTTTTATTAATTAGTAAATGCATTGGACATCAATTTTTTATGTTTATGTTTAAACTCAAGTTTTTTCTAAAGGAAGACTAACAATTCATTCAAATTTTCTTTTCTTTTCTTTTGAATCAGATCTTAATACAATTTTTTCTTTTTCTTATTCTCATTCTTCTTTTAATTTCATTCAAAAATTATTTATTTCTTCTTATAATTACTATATCTTGTTAAGTATATATATATTTAAAGATTTTTAATGTATGTTCTACCTAAATTGATAATTCTCAATTACTTCTTAAAATGAATTTCAGATATCATTTCAAAAATTAAGATTCAAGTTAGATTATTTTAGCTGACGCGTAAAAGTTTTAATTATCTCTGGTTAATTACTTATATTTTCAATTACACCTTTTTACTTATTCTTGGATTTTTTTAGTTTTCAGTTAGAAGTAATTAAAGTGAATGACTAAATTATTAGGACTTTAATTTTAACCCCCCCATTTTAATGACATTTACAGTTCTTAAGAAATTATTATATATACTTATAAAATCATCAAGAATCCTATCATGAGCCACTACTCTAAGGCCAAGTCTATAGCTTAGGTATGTAACTTATTTCGAGGCAAGTACACATGTATCACTCCCTCTCCCAAACTTATTTATTATCTTGTTGATGCCACGCGAAAGTGCAATAAAGGACAATAGTGTAACATTTAATAACAGAGAATTTAACATTACAGAACATCATATCTAGTCAACAACAAAGGTAAACATTCATATGAAAATCAACAGTGCCAATAAAATATGATGTCAACACTGGAGATCCATCACAACAAAATAAAATAACAGCAAGATCGACTAAGTGTAGTGCAACCAACTCTGGTAAGGTCTGTAACAAACACTAGCATTATACTTTTTAAATAAAAAAACTTACACAAATCAAATTCAAAGCAAATCAACACAAAACACACTCGAATCGAAGGATAACACTTGAGTTACCTTTCAAGTGGTGTTTAATTTAACGTTCCAGGCTAACAAAATTAAATCAATCCTAAGACATTTCTCTAAGATCAAATTGCCTATTTAGTAATTCCTAATTAGTTTTCTCAACTTTTAACTGTCCTGGACTATTGTCTAAGTCATCAAATTTGTCATAACCTCGAATCTTCTAGAATATGTGTTCCTCCTCACACCCTCTGCAGTATATCTTCTGATGGATATGTTAGATGTCAACTCAGATGATAAATCGTAAAAAATACTTGATCCATGGTTCTTATCTAATTCCCCACTTTTAATTCACTCGACTCAGTAGATATAATGAGGGCAAAGCAGATGGTTATCCTAAAGACGCATACCTGAGGTGCTTTGGGAGACTTTTCACTTATAACTCTTGAGCTTCTTCTATGGACGACAATAAAAGCTTGGCTTTGATATTTATGTCTACAAGCTCAACCCTATCTCTAACAACTCTTGGGTTCGCCTTTAAAAGTAGAGCATATTTTTTCTTAGCATTATTGGTACAATCCTCAACCATCGCTTGCTTTACTGGGTTTGCCTCCACAAATTCAAAATTTTGGTTATCAACTGTCACTGCCATTGCAACCAAATCTACCCTATGTCATTGGTTATCGCTAGAGCGCTGGTGAAATTTCATTGATTTCAAAACATTAAAAGTCACTTCCTAATCATTTACTCTCATGGCCAATTCTCTTTTTTGCACATCAATCATTGTCTTTTCAATGACTAAAAAGGGTCTGTCAAGGATGATGTGGATCTCCTTATCTTCCTTCTTTTTTATGACAATGAAATCAACAAGAAACATAAACTTATGAACCTTCAATAATACATCCTTTATCACCTCCTTAGGATGGGTAAGAGATTGGTCAACTAATTGCAGGATCACCGTGGTGGGCATGACCTTTTCTAATCATAGTCTATTGAAAATGGACAGATGCATGAGGTTGATACTGGTTCCTAAGGGTGCGTTTAGGGCAACTTGTGCTTATCCAGATAAGCTACTTATCTGGAAAGGCGGACCGCGGGGTGCGACCCGCGTTCCGTGTTAAAAAAACCATTTGTGTTTTCAGATAAGCTGCTCAAGCGCAGTTACCTAACGGTGAGGTGGTGTTTTCAAAATGCCGCCGCAGTGGATAAGCTGCCCTAAACGGAGCCTAAGTCATAAAGAACTTTCCATAAATTTTTTTCCTATGGAATACAAAATAGTAAAGCTCCCGAGTCTTTAAATTTCTATGACAATTTCTTTTGCATGATTGCGCTATATGCTCAGTTAAGGTAACAATTTCAAAATATTTGAGATTTCTCTTCTTTTCAAGGATCTCTTTCAAAAACTTCACGTAACTAGGCATCCGTTAATTGATAGCTTCTTAAAACCTAGAAACCCGACAAACTGTTGTTTTAATTTTTGTCTTAGGAGCCTTTGAAGAAAAGATGGTGGTCTCTCCGTATTATCCCAGTAGGTGACATGCTACAACATATATAAACATATCCAATATCTAATGCAGTAGTTGATGTCGTCCAAGGCAGTCGATCAATGGAGGCCCGTTCAGTCCAACGCATTAAGGGTGCTGCAATTGTTTAAATATATTTAGAAATTGTACATAACAAGAATATGGTTAAACTAAGTGATTATATTTTATGCATCGGGCACTTTCCGGGAGAGGATGAGGATATGAAAGTTCACTTGGATCCACTTGAGTTAAACGGGATGCATTAGAAATCGCCAGGTGGAGAAGAAATGTGATTAAATGCAAAATATTACTAGATTATGACGCCACATGGGATCCATACGACTTGATCTAACAATAGTTTTCTCTTTCATCTTGAGGATAATTTGTCTTTTTGGGTGGGGAGTAATGTTAGACCAACGCCTATAGCTCCTTCCATCGACTAAAATGACAATTTAGTGATTTATTAGTTACGATTGTGGGGCATAAATGAGACTTAATTTGTTTAGTGTTATGTTTTATGGGAATGTTGTCTTGAATCATAGGGTTAGGGTTAGGAGAGTTTTGCCTCTTGAAATGCGGGCGTTTGTCTTTTATGTATCTCAGATTGAGTCATTTTCATTTGGTATCTACAAAATAGAATCAATTATTTCTACCCTAATTTATGTGGAACTTGCCTTATTCCTATCAAATAGTTATCAAAGCAACGTCCTGATAGTAATGGCAATAAAATTACGATTCAATCACGATTTAAGCTAGTTGGGAAGCCAATGACGGGATGCGGCGTATATGATTCCGCCTTCGTGACTGAACATTATGATACAATTGTGATTTGAGCTAGCTGGGAAACCAAGGATGGGATCACAATGTGTAGTTTTGAACTTGTGACCGAAGCTCGCAATATAATCACGATTTGAGCTAGTTGGAAAGCTAATGATGGGATCATGGCATACAGAGTTTCTCCTTCATGACCGAACTAGTGATATAATCATGATTTTAGCTAGCTGGGAGGACAACGATAGGATCACAACATTCAGGAGTTTCTCCTTTGTGATCAAAACCCATCCTAAGAGTTATGGTGGATAAGAAAGTAGATCTCTTGGAAGGGAAATCAGAGGGAGAGGTGAGCCAAATCAGATATGAAGTAGATGAGATTTCTCAGCTATGGAGGGGAGATTCATATCCCTAGAAGAAATGATGAAGAAAATTGTAGAGTTTCACGCTAAGCCGCCATTGCTTGCCTCGGGATCGAGTGATAGCGTTTGGAGCTGATGCAAGAGGCAACAATCAGAAGGATTCGCTTGACATTAGGGCACCGTCGCTTCCTCATGCAAATTTGGAGCCACAAGGTCGAGCTAAGGAATCTATGAGTGACAACACATAGAAAGAATAGCCCGACATCTAGACAGTTGGAATGAGAAATGAAACAGGCGGGATCAGGCAAAGGATATAGCAGCAGATTCGAGCAACAACATCTACAAGGAATTGTACGACATTTAAAGGTTTGGAACGAGCGGTAGCATGCATAATAGGACGACGTGTGATTTGAGGCTGGAGAAGAATGATTTAAAGAATTTCAACCTGAAACAGGGAACCACAGTGGGTGGGACTCAAATGGCTGCATCCAACTGTGCTAGTGTCTTTTGCTACGACAACCTTTTGGGTGAAAGGCGACTAAGGAGTATATTGTGACTGGTGGGCCGATTATGGGGTGAGCCATACTTATGGAAGAAGGGAAATTAATATGGGTCGAGGAAGGGAAACCAATCCTTGCTTCATTGGTGGGGATGCCGATATTTGAAGAATACCATACTGAATATCAAACTCTTGTACAAGAAAGATGAAGATGTCGATATTTGAAGGGGAGGATGTCTATGGCTGGGTTATCATGTAAAGAGATAATTTGCTAATGAGCTGACAAAAGAAGAAAATTTGATGTTGATGTTCCTATGTCTAGTTAGGTGTTAATAGAGAAAACAATGTCAACCAATCAGAATATGGGAATAATTCTTTGATCAATTATTGGAGCATTTCAGAACTACGCGAGAAGGAGATTTGCATGATCAATTTTTTACGTTGGTCCTAGACGGGTTCATCATGAATTATAAAGAGAAATTTGAAATATTATCTGATAATTTGAGAGGGGTATTGAAAGTAGTTTGAAGGAAACTTTATGAAAGGTTGAAGCCGGAGATTTGAGCAGCTCTTCTTCTATTGAGACCGCGAGGATTGAGGGGAACTATGTAATTAGTACAATCAAGATAAATATGTAATGGAATGGCTAAATAGGAATAACATAAGTGGAGTGTCATGCCGAAATTCTACAACCACAACGATACGAAAACCTCAAACAATGAATTTTAGAGGGAGGCTCGACGTGACAGAAATACTGGACGACGACTCTGGGTGACATTAAAAGAACTTACAATAATATGAAATTTAGGAAAAGAAGCTAAGGGGTTATGTTTTTGGTGTAACAAGAAGTTTACCCTTGCCCTTGGTCACCAATGAAAGGATCATACCTTACAGGTTCTCACAGTGTGATGAGAAGGAGACAAAGGATAAAGAAACAGTGGAGTTTATGGTGGAGCAAGATCCTCACTTTGATGTGGCAGAAATCTTATTGAACTTGGTGGCTGGCTCAACACTAAATCATACTATGAGACTTTTGGGACAAATTAGAGAGCGGGACGTAGTGGTGTTCATAGATAGTGAGGCCACCCACAACTTCATCTCTATTCAAGTAGTGAAGAAATTGGGGCTTGAGATGGTTGACACAGTAGGTTTTGGTGTCTTGATGAAGACGAGACAGATAGAGAAGAGCAGTGGAGTTTATAAAAAGGGTGATTTTAATACTACAGATTATTTATGTGATGGAGAATTTTCATCTCTTGGATTTATAGAGCACTATCGTGATATTCGGTATGAAATGGTTGCAATCCTTAGATGATGGAGACTTAAGCTTCACATAGACCTAAAAAATCTGTTGGGAACACTTTGTAATAATCCAAAAAGTATCCTTGTTGTTCTTAGTGGAAGCAATAAAAGTGTCATGGATGATAATTTTGGCGAATACAATATGTAGAGCAGTGGAGTTTATAAAAAGGTGATTTCAGCACTACGAAGTTTTCATGTGAGGGAGGATTTTCTTCCCTTGGATTTTGAGAGCGCTGACGTGATATTCAGTATGGTTGCAGTCCTTAGGGGAGGCTAAGATGATTTAAAACACCAGAAATTATAGTCTTAAGTTCTTTTTGTTGTTTTTGAATTTTTCTAATAGTTCTTTCTAACTCTGAATCGTAAGGTACTAAATCTTTAAATCTTAAACTATGCATACGCAAACATAATAAGCATGTAGAATAAGCAAACACACTAAAATATAAAATTATTTATTAAACTACAATTTTTCTTAATATAAGTTTCTCAGTGCAAATAAAGTCTTCTAAATTATAAATTAATTTACCGTACATCTCCTACAACAACGCCAAAAACTTGATGCGGCTTTTTGGTATGCGCTGCAAGTATCTTTCAATACCACAACTCACACGACAACACAATTAATAATTATGCAGATCAATCACAATAAAAATCACTTTAGTATAAATAATTTTATATTTAAAATCTTTAAGCTGCCAAACCTAATAATTACGCAAGTATACATATCGTTCAAGTAATAAAGAGCTTTAATGGAGTCCTAAGTATCGATCCCACAGGGAGGTGAAAATTATTATGATTTTAACGTAAAATACAATATTCAAACTATAAAAACTTTAAGAAAAAAAAGTTGAAAGTAAGTTTAATGTATGTTAATAGAAATATTGTTAAAAGAACTAATTTAAACTAAGTTATTTTCTAAACTTAAAAATTAAATTTACTAAGACTAAATAAAGTTTTGTAACGAAGAGTTCAAATTTAAGAAAATATCCTTCTCCTTTACAATGAGTTTACAGTTAGTGAAATAATTAAAATCATTTAACATTATATATAAGATTGTATTGTGCCAAATAGGAACAATCCTATTCTTTACCATCTGTCGAGTGCATGAAGAACATTGGTTAATCCAGAGTTTGGTCCCTAAATCAGTGGTTAGGCTGAGAGGATACTGACTTCCACTCCAGAGCTCACACTTCTCCCTTCCCTGAGGGTTAGCAATCTCGCTTTAGTTTCTAAGCATCTGGATTAAATTAAGGATTTTAGTCTGTCACCCTAAAATCTCCAATTCTACGTCCCATCAAAATATATTTTTTTATGTATTTGCACTCAATCCCATAGACCACATTCTCATTTATGAAATTGAATGTGACTCTTACCTTATTGTAGAAGACAACCCTTTTGGGTCTTATGTTTATCAACAAATTTTAGCATTTTAATTGACTGAATCGAAAGGTAAATGAAGATTAGAGTTCACATCATCAATTTATTGACATTTAAAACCTTGCACAACAATATTAATTCTTTACAAAACCATATCTCATTATAGGGAGAAGGATGAAAAAGACTGCTTAAAATTCATGAGAATGATACAAAAAAACATGGATTTTATATATAAAAATAAGTTTACAAAATAAAGAAAGGAAAAAACACAACTTATCTCACAATTTTTCTCAAGAAAATCCTTTGAAGTTCCATTTAAGCACTTTATCTCTTTATAATCATACTCAATTCTCTCTTAAAATATACTGAAGAAGAAATCTCGCACCTTCCCTCTCCTCTTATAACTCTAGAAAAAATGATTTCCAAAACCTAACTCTCCTCCAAAACTCTGCTACTACTCTTCAAAAATTCCCTCATTTTTCCCAAGAGACACCTCTTCACACCAAGAGAAATCTTGGTTCCGTTGCCACCATCAAAAACTTGATGCGGGTTTTTGGTATGCGCTGTAAGTATCTTTCAATACTACAACACACACGACAACATAATTAGTAAATATGCAGATCAATCTCAATAAAAATTACACAAGTATATGTATCACTCAAATAATAAAGTGTTCTAATGGAGTCCTAAGTATTGATCCCACAGGGAGGTGAAAATTCTTATGGTTTTAACGTTAAACACAATATTAAAACTATAAAAACTTAAGTACGAAAAACATGTTGAAAGTAAGTTTAATGTATGCTAATGAAAATGTAGCTAAAAGAACTAAATTAACTAAGCTATTTTCTAAACTTAAAAATTAAATTTACTAAGACTAAACAAAGTTAGAAAACATCATTCCCTTTTACAACGAGTTTAAGGTTAGTGAAGTAATTAAAATCATTTAAAATTATATATAAAATTATATTGTGCCAAATAGGAGCAATCCTATTGTTTACCATCTATCGAGTGCATAAAAAACATTTGCTAATCCAGAGTTTGGTCCCTAAATCTGTGGTTAGGCTAAGAAGATATTTGCTCTCACTCCAGAGCTCCCACTTCTCCCTCCTCTGAGGGATAACAATCTCACTTTAGTTTTCAAGCAACTGGACCAACTTGGAGATTTTAGTCTATCACCCTAAAATCTCCAATTCTACGCCTATCAAAATATATTTTTCTATTTATTTGCATTCAACCCCATGAACTACATTCTCATCCATGAAATTGAATGTGACTCTTCTTGTTATAGAAAGCTTAACTCTTTTAGATCTTATGTTTCTCAACAAATTTTAATATTTCAATTAACCAGATCGAAAAGTAAATGACTATCAGAGATCGAATCATCACAAATTATTAAAATTTAAAACCTTGCGCAACAATATTAATTCTTCACAAAATCATATCTCATTGTTGGGAGAAGGATAAATAAGACCACTCAGAATTCATGAGAAGCATACGAAAAAACAAGAATTATATATATAAAAATAAGTTTACAAATCAATGAAATGAAACAACATAACTTATCTCACACTCCTTCTCAAACAAATCTCTTAAAGTTCCTTTTAAACACTTTCTCTTTTTACAATCACGCTCAATTCTCTCTTAGAATGTAATAAAGAAGAAATCTCTCACTTTCCCTCTCCTCTTACAACTCTAGAAGAAAATCCTTTCTAAAACCTAACTCTCCTCCAAAGACTCTACACGCCACACCCCTCTCACAAAACTTCCCTAGACTTCTTAAGAGTGACGCCAACCCCTCTTAAAAAATTCCCTCCTTTTTCTCAAGAGAGACACCTCTTCACACCTAGAGTCAAATCCCTTCATCCAAAAGACACATCTCTTAATTCAAGAGCCTTTCCAAAGTGTCTAGATTCATTGAACCACTCTATGGGACATTTCAATTACTTGGAGCCTTCTAGAACATCTAAAAAATAGTTAATAACTGCCAACAATTCGTCTAAATCCATCTCTGGCGCCTGTTTACTGGTGTTCCACGCTCCTCTCTGGATTCTGGCGCCTCTTCTCTGTAAAATGGCACCAGTATGCTGGAAATCCGAGTTTTGACTCCAAATTTCTTCTTTTTTGCTCATTTTTGCTCAAAATGCCTAAAATCAATATACCTGCAACAAAACATGAAAATAATATTTTTTTAAAATGCAATATCACCAAATTTAAGCTTAAAATGTCTACATAAAATTGCACATTTTTTTGGGTGTATCACTCTCTTTCACTTTTAGTATAAGGTATCTTTTTAGGAGAGGAGTAATGTTAGAGTGCCTATGGCCTTGTCTGTGAAATAAATTAAAAACTTATGTTAGGCATAAGACTAATAGAGAAATTTAGTCATTTGTTGGTTATTGTTGGGTGTATAAATGGTATGTTTAGGGTTATGTTATGTGTGATTGTTTTCTTAAATCTTAGGTTTATGGTTTGGGGGAAATCGCTTACATCTCAAATTCTAGGTGTTTATCTTTTATGTATTTGGGGTTGTATTGTTTTGATTTGATATCGATAGAATAGAATTTATTTTTTATGGCCTAATTTCTACGGAAACTTTTCTAATTCCTATAAATACTGTTCATTAAATCTCTAGAGTTTGCAGTTGTTTGTGGAAGCTCACCCTTAAAGTCCCTTTGAGTTTCAAATGGGATTTGAAGTGATTGGATTTGATGAGATAGATATTCAAATTGACTCTGATTAAGTTGAAGTTCCTTACTATGGTTTCTACTCTTATGTCGGATCTTATTTTTTTTGGGTTTTTCTGACCTTTTGGTTTAATTATTTAATACTTAGTACCAGATTCTCATATTCACGTCAAAAGACAATAAGTGTCATGGTTAATTTAATTTGAATATGCTACAAAAAATGTTCAACTAAAGATGAGCTTACCAGGAAGCTACGAAATAATAATGTGCATATAATACATTTTAATAAATAGTTTTTTTACAATTGAATTAGAAAACTAATGCTTAATTCATAAAATCTTCCATGATATGTAGGAAAGTGATTTGTTTAGTTGTACAGCGGTAGGCAGTAAGTGCATAAGATTCATGACTTGCAAGTAAAGTGTCCAATATTTGTTGAAGATTTCCCTAACACTGGTTTGGTTTTAGGTAGTGTAGTAGGTGGGCATCCAACCTTGCTTTAGTAAAGCTTCTTGGGCTAAGACCAAACTAACACAACACACAAATCCAACAAAAATTGAGCAAGTTATACCTATTAACTGCATTAAACAGAGATGGATATCCTGGAGTGAGAGAATGAGGCTATTCAGGGTAAAAAATGTCATTAAAAAAATATTCGTCAACCAAGCCTTACATTTTTTATTTATAGTGAAAGTAATCCTATGGTTACGAACAAATGATCTATTAATAATTAAATATAATACAAAGAAAAATATCTGAATAAAGAAGGAAAATATCAAATCAATCACAGTTGTGAAGTCCATATCGGAGGACCGTCATTAATCACTTTCCTGAATTTAAGATTGATGTGCTTATGTGCCCGTAAATGATGGCCAAGTTGTGTAGGCTTTGAGAGCCTTTCAATCTGTCGCAAAATTAAATCTACTACCAGCAAAAATCTGAATGAAAGCAAGGATGAGTATATTATAATTCTTCAACTTATAGAATTATTCCTATTTAAAATGTTCTTATTTGTGAATATTTTAACCAAGAGTCATTTCATTCCCCAACCCAACTGCTGAATTCAATATGAAAAGTATTAAAATCTAATGGTTATAATTTAGGAAATATTTATATTAGGAAGGTTGATATTAGGTAATATAATTTGGGGAGATCTAATTATATGATCTGTCCATATTGCGAAACATTATTTGAGGAGATCTAATTATATAATATTTCCTATATTTGAAATATTCTTAATTTGTCTATCATAATCTTCTGTTATGAGGGATTATGGAGGATTTGAGTGTGCTGAGTTGCAAACCTAATTTCTAAGATTTTCCTTTTCTTCTCACCTGTTGATAATGAAATAACCTCTCCCCATAAATCTAGGCGGATTTGTGTTGAACCCAAGTCACACCGTGTTTGGCTCGCCAATTCATATTAGAGCCTGATCAGCACAGCAAACAACTGTGATTCCAGTGAAGTCGTGGATGCAAGACAGAGATTGGAGCATGTTGGGCTACAAGATCTAATGGTGCCATGGATAATAGCATGTCGTCGGGTGCTTCAACTTCCACAACGACAGTGGAGAAGACATCGATTCATCAGGTGGTCACACATCCTATGAAGATTGATGTAATGAAATTTGACTTCAAAGAAAATTTTTTCATGTGGCGATGTGAGGTGTTGAATGCGTTTTACTCTTTAAAAATGGAGATCTTGATATCGATGAACGTTTTAGAGAGATGTCAGAAAGAAATTGGTTGAACATGAATCGAATTGCTTGTGATTTGATCCAAAATTGCTTTTTCCAGGAGATTAAATATGCGATGATGAAGACTTTTGCAAGAAAATTATGGAGGATATTAGATAATAAATGTCTTACAAAGTGCATGGAGAATCATCTCCATATCAAATATCAACTCTATAAGTTTCAGATGAAATTGGGCAAAAAAAGTAGCAGCTGCGATATGTATCAAAGGCGGTGCAAGTCTTGTGGGCACAGTTTTAAGAAAAATCAGTATACTTTACGTTTGGAGACTGACAATTGAAAAAAGATTGTTCGAAGTTGAAAGAGAAGGATAATGGTATTTTCTCTGAGGTGAAAACCCATTATATTAAGGAGAGGTGTGGCGAGGCGGATTTAAATGTATTGTTATCTGCAGTTTCTCGCAATTTATATAAAGATGATTCATGTTGGATTCTTGACATTAGTGTTATTTGTCATTTTTGTCTCCATCGAGACTGGTTTTGTACGTACAAGAAGTTGGATAGCAGTGTAGTGACTATGAACAATGATCAAACTTGTCATACTATTGATGTAGGCATCATCTTCATCAGAATGAAGGACAGTGCTGTGAGGGACCTGACCGGTGTTACATGTTCTTGATACTAGGAAGAATTTGCTACCGGTTGGGTCCATAGAGAGCAATGATTGCAAGATAGTATTAAGGCATGAATTATGAGGATACGTCGTGGAGTGTTGATTTTTATGATGTTCATCATCATAATATTTTTTATTTTTAGGATATTACAGTGACTGAAATTGTGGTTGTTGTTGATGATTCTTTTGATGCTATCATATTGAGGCATATGAGACTAGTTCTTGTTCAACATGTTTCATTATAAACTTTGGTGAAGCAAAGATTAATCAAAGGAGTCAACACTTACATGTTTGATTTTCGTGAATATTCTGTGTATGGTAAGAAGACTATCCTTTGGTACTGTCATCAATGATACAAAGGGTATTTTAGAGTATGTTAACACAGATATTTTGGGCCCAAAAAGACGATATTATTTGACGGACAAAGAGATTTTTTTTCTCTTTTATTGATGATTATTCCTGATATGTTTGGGTGTACACCCTGAAACGTAATAAAGAAGTGCTAGAGATTTTTATAACTTGAAAGAATTGAATTGAAATTCAAACCGAGGAAAAGATCTAGTGTATTAGACAATAGGGGTGAATATGCATTGGATGCTTTCTTGTAAGAGTGTCAGAGAGTTGTGATAGAGCACTACTTCACTGTTCGAGAGAAACCGCAGCAGAATGGGGTAACAGAGAGGTGAATCTAACATTGAGAGACTGGGAAAAAGATCTGATGTATTAGATTAGATAATGGGGTGAATATGCATTGGATGCATTCTTGTAAGAGTGGTAGAGAGTTGCGATAGAGTACCACTTCCTTGTTAGAGCGACATCGCAGTAGAATGCGGTAATAGAAAGGTGAACCTAACTTTGGTGGAGAATATTTGATGTATGTTGTCTAATGTTGGGTTGGATAAAGTTTATTAGGCTGAGTCTATATTGTCACTTGGTGAACCATCCGTTTTCTGCAACTATTGGGATGAAAACTCCATAGGAAATATGGCCGGTGCATCCTACTAGAGATTTTGAGCATATAAGGGTGCTTGAGTTTAGCTTACTATCACATGCAGAATTTTAAAAAACAACCACGGGTAAAGAAGACAATATTCATTTATATTAGGCATGGAGTCAAGGGCTTTAAGCTGTATAATCAGTTAGAAAGGAAGATCATCATTAATATGGATGTTACATTTGACGAGGCAAGCTTTTTGAAGCCTTGAGACTTGAAACCGGTGGAGAGTTCTGTTAAGATCACATATATGCAGTAGAATTTATAGTTTGATACAATTTCATTTGTTTTATAGAGTTCGTCTACTTCTACTCATTCACCTGATCCAATTACAGCTCAGGAGGTACCTATTGATAGTGCTTAGGAGGAGTTGTTGAGGGTTTGATTCGGAATCTATTGCTAGGAGCAGGACCAGATGCCATAGTATCCTAAAACTAACTTGGTTGAGAGATCACATTACATTGCACTTTCGATCATGGAGGCTCAAGCCCTTGTCATTACAAGGAAGATGTGGAGAGCTCAGATGTTGATTTTTGGAGAAGGATATGGATAAAGAGATGTTATCTCTTCGAAGGAGTGCTATATAGAGGTTGGTGAAGCTTTCTCAAGGAAGCAAAATCGTTAGGTGCAAATAAGTGTATGCAAAGACAGAATGATCTCATGAAATGGATATGTGGTATTTTCAAAAAGTTTTGTGTAACGAGAAGGGATTGACTATGAATGGGTGTTCTCCCTAGTGTTCAAGCATCCATTGATCTGTGTTCTTTTCGTAATTTTAACACATTACAATTTTATTTTAGAGCTGATTGATATGAGAACCACGTTCCTCCATAGGGAATTGTAAGAGAAAATCTATATGTTCCAGCCATTTGGATATGAAGCCTCAAAAGATAGTAGATTGGATAACTCTTTATTTAGGTTGAAACAGTCACCACGACAGTAGTATAAGAAGTTTGATTAGCTCATGAAGGGACATGCATATACATATAGTTAATACGAGTTGTGCATATTTTTAAAGGTTGGCCAATAAAGAGTTCATCTACTTGCTTCTATGTGTTGATGACATATTGATTGCATGTGATAGTCAGACTAATGTTGCTAAGATGAAGAAACAACTGTCCAAACATTTCGAGATGAATGAGTTGGGTGAAGCTCTCAGAATTCTTTGCATAGAAATTTTCAAGGATAAGGCAGTTGGAAAAGGTTTGGCTATCAAAAAGAGCATATGTTCTGAAAGTGTTGAATAAGTTTGAGTTTGATGACTCGAGCAAGATGGTGAGTTTTCTGATTGCATCGCACTTTTGAGTTGAGTTTAAAATTATTTTCATAAAGATGACCAGGATAGAGGAAATATGCGATCAATTTCTTACTCTTTTATAGTGGACCGTCTAATGTATGTCTTGATTTTTATTAGACTAGACATTGCACAAGTAGTTCGTATTGTGAGCAGATTGCTGCTTGATTTATGAAGGATTTGACAGGCTATGAAGAGTATTTTGAAGTATTTGAGGGGCACAGTTGATGTTGACTTGGTATTTGAAAGACATACATTTATTATTGATTTTTGTGTAGGCTTCATGCATATGATATGGATTGATGCATGCTTACGACCGACTATCCATTTAGTTGGAGATCAATTTTTCAGTCTACTGTTCCTTTTTCAACTCCGTAGGTTGAGTGCATGACAGTCATAGAGGTGATGAAAGAAAACATATTCATGCAGAGCCTACTGAATGCTTTTGGTGTTGATCAGTTTTTGACAATATTCTGTGATAGTCAGAGTACGATATTCTTAGCACAGATCTGATTTATCATTCCAGTTCTAAACATGTTAATATGAGGTACCATTTTATTCGTGACTTGACTGATGATGACAATATTGTGTTGAAGAAGATAGATATGATGGAGAATCCAACGGACATGCTCAAAAAATTACTACCAAACCAAAATTTCACATAATGTACAAGTTTGGTGAAAATTTGAGCTCATGATACAAGCCTTGATTTCTTCGGAAAGAGAGTATGTAGGCAACCATCTTAGTGCAATCGTTATTGTGTTGGAGCTCATTTTGATCATTTTATAATTATCTGGAATTGAGAGATGAGGTGAATATTGCTATGAGACGTATTAAAATTTGAAGGTGTATATTAGAAAGATTGATTTATGGTAATATAATTCACGGAGTTCTAATTACGTGATCTTTCTATATTGTGAAACCTAATTTAAGGAGATCGAAATATATAATCTTTTATATATTTGAAATATTTCTAATTTATATATACCTTAATTCGCTCTTATTTATGAGGGCTTATAGAAGATTTGAGTATGTTGATTTGTAAACCTAATTTGGCTGATTTTTTCCTTTTTCTCCAACTAGAATAACATCCTCCGTAGATGTAGATAGATTTGTGCCGAAGCACGTATGTCACTTTACTTGATTGTTTGATTGTTATGTGAATTTATTTTTTATATTTTATTGCACAACAAAATGCACTACAACTATTATGTTTAAAATATGCTGTTCCATCAATAATTATTTTGAGCGAAAATGTTTTGAACTACATTTCTTGATCATGAAGTGTGTTTTACTAACAGGCGCTTAGGCTTGCGATCACTACATTTAGGCAGCACAAAGCTTCATGGGAAGGACTGATGAAGCGTGGGATGTCCAGAGATTCTACGTGGGAGAATGCTGCGTTGAAGTACGAGCAGGTATTCGAGTGGGCTTTTATGGATCCTCCATATGTTAAATAAATTCGACCTTTGGCTTTATTATCTTGGCAAATTCTATGTTGCAGAAAGAGGCTTAAAACCTCTTTCGATAGATGCAAGTAATGTAACAATCAATTTAGTATGTGAAAAAAAATAAATAACAACCAATGCATAAACTATAAATATAATATATATGTACAAGTTGTTGGGCTAAGATGTAGACTGTATACCTACATTCGTTGATATTTAGTACGTAATTTAGTTACACCAGTTTTGTGCACGTTTGTGTTAACGTTTCAAGTACAAATTTAATGATAGTTTATTGTTAGGAAAGCACAAGGCAATATATAAGATTAAGAGGGAGCTTGATATTCACCTTTTTTGTCTGATTAGGATAATCAAGATTAGCTTGTATAGATTTTACGATACGTTGGAGTTTTAATTTTTAATTTTATTTTTATGGAGTCTTATATTATAGTGTATTTTAGGTTTAAGCAAAAGTAAAACTTGATATACAAATTATGAAATATAAGAACATTTGATTGTATTGTAAAATTTGGGATTGAATTGTAGGAGTAAAATCAATTTAAAATTAAATATGAGAAAACGTTTTGTTAAGCTAAGGGGATCAAATGTTTGTGTGAATTTATCAAATTATACATCTATCACATATTGTTCTGTTTGAAATGTTTTGTAGTGACAAGAAACTAGAGATGATCTAATTATTGCTTATAATAAGAATTTTAAAACTGCTGGTTAGTAAAATGTTTCTTATTCAAGAAAATTTTTGTGTTGGACTGTTGTGATTACTTAAAATGCATGTATGATTCTTTTACATTTTGTTAGTTATTACACTTCGCTTTCAAAAATAGATTAGGGTGAAAAAGGAAAAATTAACTTAGTGGTTTAAAATATCTTCAAGCAACTGATTTTTTTTAGGTCTATTTTTCCTAAATGTTAAAGACTAAAAGCACTAAGCGTTTAATTACTCGACCGTCACTACGTGATGATATCACATTTACTTGTAAATAACAAATTGTCAAGCTTTTCAACGCTCACCTAACATGCAATAGGGAAAATTGTTGGTCTTATATGAATGTACGCCGGAAATATTTGAACTATTTTTTCTTGCACTTAAATTGGATGATTATATTTGCCAAGGTTTTAAAAATTAAATCGAATATCAAATCGGAAGAAGAAAATTTTTAAGGTTCATCGGTTCAACCAGGTTGAGTTGGGGGTTTAACTGGATGGCATAATAAATTTAAATAATAAACATTTTAAATTTTAAAAATTATAAGTATAGCGCAATTAATTCATTAATCTTATTAAAGTAAAATCTTAGACAATATTTAATATAAATAAAGTATATAAAAAAGCACTTCAAAGTTTGACAAACAACTTATACTTATTTGAGTAAAATACACAATTTCATGAATAGATAAGGTGACAAATATATAAAAAATGAAGTTTAGACCTTAGACATGTAAATAAGCATATCTAAAGCTAACCAAAGAGCTCTATCCAATTGAGTTGTCCGAAGTTTTATAAAAGAACCAAGACAAAGAGCCATTAGCAATAATAATCTTAAAGACTAAGGTTTTTATATCCAAAAGAAGATGCAATCCTTAGCAAGGCCAAGAAATTATTAGAAACACTTATATGTTAAGACTAAAGAAAAAAAAATAGCTACGGTTTGCATCTAGTGCGGTAGAAAGTGATATTGAAAGTAGAAAATGTTATTTGGTGTTGTCGGGCCGTGTCGGGCACTGAAAAAAAAAACAATAAAACCTCTTTAGAATCTAAGAGTCAGATGATAATGAGACTAATGAAAATGACGTGACACTTATTCTAAGAAACTTTATTTACCTTTTTAAGAGTACTAAAAATAAACTTCAAACTATGAGGAGTACGAAAAAGGGTAATGGGTTTTTAAAATCTAATGCCGATATTATTCTTTTGAGTTAGGTAAAATAATTGGATTGCTCTATTGTGTAAGCCTTTACTTGGAAAGATAGGCCTAACAAGACTCTAGGAAATGGCTTGAAGGTAGAAAGCTAGGTGAGTGTCTCAAGTTGGAGCATGTTGGTGCTAGAATGAGCAAAATTTAGTAAAACATACAGGGAGTCTAGCACATTAACACTAAAGCATGGTGCTATGATAGAAGCAATTATTTAGTTCCACATGAGATTGTCGGTACTATTTTTGGTGTGGGGTTTGCCCGTAAGAAGCTGTCGGTCATCGAAATTGAAATCCCGTTGCCCGCTTCGGAAGGACATTAAAAAAATTTAATTTTAAAAAAAAAAGATGAAGTCAAACTGACCCCATAATTTTCATAGTTTAGATGAAAGAGCACTTTATCTCAAATCCTGTATCTGTCCCGAAGGATAAACACAAGAATTGAGGGTGAGGCTCGATCAAATAAACTAAAGAAAATTATNTTGACAAATTGATCTTTCCAGTGGATTTTATTGTCTTAGATATGGAGGAAGATAAAGAAATACCTATTATTTTCGTGAGAGCATTTTTAGATACTGGAAAAGCTATGATAGATGTTCAAAAAGGAAAATTAACTATGAGTGTAAATGATCAAGAAGTGACTTTTAACATTGTGAAATCTATGAAATACTCTGTTGTTGAAAGAGATAATGAATGTTTTCGCATGGAAATTGTTGAACATCTAGTGAATGAACATTTTAAAGAACGATTCGAAGATAAAAAGTATTTTGAAGAACCATTAGAAGAAAATGATGAAATTATTTTGGACAAATTAGAAAATGAAGAATTAGATTACGTTCAGGAAATATTTGAAATGTTGATAACAATCTATTTCCATCAATTACTAAACCACCTGAACTTGAGTTAAAAACATTACCTAATTACTTGAAGTATGTATTTTGGGGAGACTCATCTACATTACCTGTTATTATATCTTCATAATTAAATGATTTACAAGAACAAAGACTGATAGATATATTGAAAAGATATAAGAGAGCTTTTCGTCCTTCAATCTGTATGCATAGAATTATATTAGATGAACACTCTAAACCAATAGTTGATCCAAAAAAGATGTTAAACCCTAAAATGAAAGAAGTAGTAAGAAAGGAGATTTTGAAATGGTTAGACACTGGAATTATATATCCTATTTCAGATAGTGCATGAGTAAGTCAAATTCATTGTGTACCAAAGAAAGGTGGAGTGACTGTTGAAACAAAAGAAAATAATGAGTTGATACCTATCAGACAAGTCACTAAGTGGCACATCTGCATTGATTATATAAAATTAAACACTACCACCAGGAAAGATCATTTTCCCTACCATTTCTAGATCAAATAGTAGATAAACTTGCTGGGCACAAATATTTTTGCTTTTTAGATGGATATACCGGTTACCATCAAATTTCTATTGCTACCGAGGATCAAGAAAAGACAATATTTACTAGTCATATTGGAACTTTTGCATTTAGAAGAATGCCTTTTTGACTATGTAATGCACCTGCAACATTCAAGAGATGTATGATGTCCGTATTTAGTAAATTAGTTGACGTTGGGTTGGAAGTATTTATGGATGATTTCTCTGTTTTTGGAACATCATTTGACGCATGATTAATTTATCTTGAAAAAGTTTTAGAGCTATGCGAAAGAACTAATTTAGTTCTAAATTGGGAGAAATGTCAATTTAAGGTTGCAGGAGAAATTGTGTTAGAGCATAAAATTTCGGAAAATGGTATGGAAACGGTCCCTGTAAAAATCCAAGTTATATCTAAACTAACACCTCCTACTAGTGTAAGAGAAGTTAGAAGTTTTCAGCATGTTGGTTTTTACAGACGCTTTATTAAAGATTTCTCATAAGTTACTAAACCTCTATGCCAACTTTTAGAAAAGGACAAGAAATTTGAGTTTACTGAAAGCTGTTTAAATGCCTTTGAGTTATTAAAAGAAAAATTAATCACGGCCCTTATTATAGTTTCAACTAACTGGGAGAAACCATTTGAACTCATGTATGATGCTAGTGATTATGCTATTGGAGCTGTCCTTGAACAAAGGTATGAAAAGATTTTTAAGGTCATATACTACGCTAGTAAAATTCTTAATGATGCACAAATTAACTATACTGTTACTGAAAAAGAGCTGCGCTAGTAAAACTCTTAATGATGCGCAAATTAACTATACTGTTATTGAAAAAGAGTTACTAGCTATCGTATATGCTTTAGATAAATTTTGATCTTATTTAATTAGAGCTAAATGTGTTGTGCACACTGATCACTCAACTATTAAATATCTGATGCAAAAGAAGGATGCCAAACCAAGGTTGATAGATGGATATTATTGATACAAGAATTTGATCTTGTAGTTTATGATGCCAAACCAAGGTTGATTAGATGGATATTATTGATACAAGAATTTGATCTTGTAGTTATGATAGAAAGGGAACTGATAATCAAATGCTGATCATTTGTCAATATTAGAAAACTATGAATTATTTGATGTTGACAATGAAATTTCAAACAGTTTCCCTGATGAACTGCTTTATAATGTTAGTGTGTGAAAAATACAATGGTATGTTGATATTGTTAACAATATTGTAAGTGATATTTTGCCACCTATGCTAACATTGCAACAGCAAAGGAAATTCATTCATGATGCGAAAGNATTTCACCTAAGTGGGAGAAACCATTTGAACTGATGTGTGATGCTAATGGTTATGCTATTGGAGCTGTCCTTGGACAAAGGTTTGAAGGATTTTTAAAGTTATATACTACGCTAGTAAAACTCTTAATGATGCATAAATTAACTATATTGGTTTTTAAGGTGATATACTACGCTAGTAAAACTCTTAATGATGCTCAAATTAACTATACTGTTTTAAAAAAGAGTTACTAGCTATTGTGTATGCTTTAGATAAATTCAGATCTTATTTAATTGAAGCTGGCCATTGTGTATGCTTTAGATAAATTCAGATCTTATTTAATTAGAGCTAAATGTGTTGTGCATATTAATCACTCTGCTATTAAATATCTGATGCAAAAGAAGGATAGGACTAAATGTGTTGTACACACTGATCACTCTGCTATTAAATATCTGATGCAAAAGAAGGATGAACTAAATGTGTTGTGCACACTGATCACTCTGCTATTAAATATCTGATGTAAAAGAAGGATGCCAAACCAATTGTGTTGTGCATACTGATCACTCTGCTATTAAATATCTTATGCAAAAGAAGGATGCTAAACCCTGACCATTGTGTATGCTTTAGAAAAATTTAGATCTTATTTAATTGGAGCTAAATGTGTTGTGCACATATTGTGTATGTTTTTGACAAATTTAGATCTTATTTAATTGGGACTAAATGTGTTGTGCACATATCACTCTGCAATAAAATATCTGATGCAAAAGAAGGATGCCAAACCAAGGCTGATTAGATGAATACTTTTGATGCAAGAGGTTGATCTTATGGTTATTGATAGAAAGGGAACTGATAGTCAAATTGCTGATGTTTTGTCAAGATTAGATAACCATGAATTATTTTACACTGACAATGAAATTACAGACAATTTTCCTGATGAACAAATTTATAGTATTAACGAATGGAAAATATCATGGTATGCTGGTATTATTAATTATATTGTAAGTGATATTTTTCCACCTATGCTGACACTGCAATAACAAAGAAAATTCATTCATGATGCGAAAGCATATTTTTTGGATGAGCCTTAATTATATAAATAATGTAAGGATCTAATTATAAGAAGATGTGTATCTTATGAAGAAACTGAGCCGATCATTCAGAAATGTCATGATTATGAATTTGGAGGACATTTTGTGATTGATAAAACCGTTTATAAAATTTTACAAGCTAGATTTTATTGGCCTCCTCTCTTTAGAGAAGTTTATAGATACATAAAAACTTGTGATCGATGTCAAAAAGTAGGCAATATATCTAGAAGAAATGAAATGCCTCTGACTTTCATGTTAGAAGTTGAGATCTTTGATGTTTGGGGATTAGATTTCATGGGACTATTTATTCCTTCATTTGGGAATTTATATATATTAATTGCAGTAGCTACATTTAAAAGTGGATTGAAGCACAAGCTTACCTCATTGTGACGCTAAAAGTGTTTCAAGATTTTTAATGAAAAATATTTTCACTAGATATGGAATGCCNCTTTCATGTTAGAAGTTGAGATCTTTGATGTTTGGGGATTAGATTTCATGGGACTATTTATTCCTTCATTTGGGAATTTATATATATTAATTGCAGTAGCTACATTTAAAAGTGGATTGAAGCACAAGCTTACCTCATTGTGACGCTAAAAGTGTTTCAAGATTTTTAATGAAAAATATTTTCACTAGATATGGAATGCCTATGATGATTATCACTGACGCGGAGTCCCATTTTAGGAATAAATATATTCAGAGATTGGCAGAAAAGTTTGATATTATTCATAGAATCTCTACTGCCTATCACCCTCAAAACAGTGGGTTAGCTGAAGTTTCTAATAAAGAGATTAAACAAATACTTAAAAAGACTGTAAACTCTAGTATAATAGATTGGTCCACTAGACTGGATACCGCATTATGGGCGTACAAGACTGCTTATAAAACTCTTATTGGAATGACTCCTTACAGATTGATTTTTGGAAAGACTTGTCACTTACCAGTAGAATTGGAGCATAAAGCATATTAGGCGATTAAAGAACTCAATTATAATTTGAAAGATGCTGGTAAGTAGAGATTGTTACAATTAAATGAATTGAAAGAATTAAGAAAAGAGTCTTATGAATAACGACAGAATTTATTAGGAAAAAATAAATTTATGGCATGATCGGAAGATTAACTAGAAGAACTTTAAACCAGGAGAAGAAGTTTTACTTTACAACACTAGGCTGAAGTTATTTCATGGGAAATTGAAGTCTCGTTGGTTAGGACCCTTTATAGTGACTCAAGTTTATACTTACGGAGCTGTTGAAATTGAAGATCAGAAGACAGAAAATAGATTTAAAGTAAATGTATATAGATTAAAACCATATTATGTGGGTAAAAGACCAAATTTTATAGAGGTTTTAATGATCAGTCAACCTGAGTGACACCTGAATAGGTCAGGCTGACGACGTTAAACCAAACGCTTTATGGGAGGTAACCCATATTTATCTTTTTTTTTCACAATTATAGTAGTTTTTATTTGAAATTACCATTAGTATGTGGTAGTATAATGCTCTACTACTCTTATTTACCCTTGAAACATCTTAAGAATTGGATCAATAAAGAAAAATTGGAACGCATTCGGACAAGAGCGAAACTGTGAAAATTTGTCCTTGGGCGCCGATGGCGCCGTCGATGGCACCGATGACACCCTCGACGGCGCCGACGACAGGTTTTTACCGAGAGTCCAGGCAAAATTAATACAGAGGGTCGCCGGCGGTGCCCTCGACAAAGAATTGGCGGTTACTTAGTGATTTTTGGCGGTTTTTGGGCGGGAATAATCTTTTAAACTCAAAAATTTGATTCCTAGTTCATATTTTCCCTCCAAAAATGAAGTGAAACTCTACCAATTTATTTCTTATGGCGTCTAATTCCCCTAATAATCCCAGAATGTGAGTTTTCAATTGGCGAAAGTTTATTAGTGCTGAAGTGCAGCGAATCTTCAACAAGTTACTATCGAATAAAAGATTGATCAAGGAATGAGGATTCATAAATCGTGGATTGAATAATCCCATGACGGATATTGAATAAATGATAGTACGATGAAGATGGGAAGTGATGTGCTACACTACCACCGCCGTGATGGTTCATGTGGTAAAAGAATTCTATGCAAATTTGTACGGAATCAATCAGCGAGTTGTTTATGTGCGAGGAAGATGGATCACTTTCACTCCTGCACAGATCAACGAATTATACATGATAAAAAATGTTCATGTCTGCCACTATTCTAATTTCTTCTCAATGAGAAACCAGATGAATGAAATTTAGCAATATTTAACGGACGAAACTGACGACTGGGAAACAAGAGAAAACAGGTATGTTAGTTTTTCTGGAACACTCCTAAATCTCGTTTCAAAACATTGACACTTTTTCATTCCTGCAAAACTGTTACCGACAATGAAGATCGGTAAAGTTTCTAAAGAAAGTGCCATTTTGAATTCTGCGAAACTATTACCGACAATGAAGATCGGTAAAGTTTCTAAAGAAAGTGCCATTTTGAATTACTGCATCTAAATGAGACTGCAGATCGACATTGAATCAATAATTGTGAAGTCGATTTTGGGCCTGAGCGTTCATGAATCAAATTATGGGCTTGGACACCCCTCTGCAATTTTCTCACTTTGCAGTAAGTTCCAAGTGTCCTACAAAAATTGGGAAAAGGTACTGCTACCTTGGAAACCTTTAGACCCAACTGAGAGATTCCTAGCTTTTGAAGATGAAAATGACATGACCATTATAGTATATTAATCATCTTAGAATTCAGTGTCACTTAAACCCTTAATTCCTGACAAGTCTCTAGTGATCCTGTGCCGAATTAAGAAATTGGGAAAGGAGGTACAAAATGTCCTAAATGCAATTAATAATATCTATGATTTCTTCGATCATTTGGACTGGAGGATGAAAGAAAATTTTGAGCACTCTGGACATTTAGAAGATAGTTTGATACGACTGATGAGGAGGATGAAGTTAATAGAAGAGGATTCCACTAAAGAGTTTCCATTTTGACCCTTCTATAACCTCTTCATTCATGTGCAATCAATGGGTGATCTCAGAGAAGAATCTAGTACTGAGACTTAAGATTAGTAGATTCATATTACTACCTATATGTCTATCAAAGTATTTTAATTTGAACTTTGTATTTGCTTTGCTTTAGAATTATGCTTTTAGATCTCTATATAGTTGAGACTAAGCATAGGATGTTTTGTTTTCAGCATTTTGAGTGTTGTGGCTTGGATTGCGACACTGAATTAATGTATTGAGGTTTAGAAAATACCAAACTTAGGTGTTATGTAACGTATATTGTACCCCTTGAAATTTATATATATATGTGATGTTTGTGTTATGAAAGTCTATATGTGGTAAGTACATCATTTAGTCACTTAAAATTATGTCTATAATGATTAAACAGATGTTTTTTAGGCTTGAAATTGATCAAAATTGTGAAACTTAGAATTTAATTCACCCACCGACGGTGCCCTTGACCGGAATTTGGACAAAATTAATAGAGCCCGCCGACGGCGCCCTTGACGCCGCCGACAGCGGATTTTTCCCGAGACTTAGGATTTAATTCCAATAGAGCGCACTGACAGGGCCATCGACGGCGAGCTCATGAAAAACACCTTTAATTGCAATTTTGACCAGTCAACCACCACTATTCAACATCCCCTTCCTCCTAAAATTGTCATTTTCGAACTAGGGCTTGAAAGATATTGGATTTGGAGGCAATTTCAAGGCTTTTTGACACTGGATTTGATCATCTCTAGGTAAGAGCTTCCCTCCAAACTAAAAATATTTGATTTTCATCATGAGTTTCTTCCACATTGAGGTGATCTGAGAAATTTGATAATATGAAGAAAATTTGGGAAGAAATTCATGGATCTTAGTGTTGAACTCTTAGAATTACTGTTGGAAGCCATGATTNTGGATTTTTCCCGAGACTTAGAATTTAATTCCAATAGAGCGCACTGACAGGGCCATCGATGGCGAGCTCATGAAAAACACCTTTAATTGCAATTTTGACCAGTCAACCACCACTATTGAACATCCCCTTCCTCCTAAAATTGTCATTTTCGAACTAGGGCTTGAAAGATATTGGATTGGGAGGCAATTTCAAGGCTTTTTGACACTGGATTTGATCATCTCTAGGTAAGAGCTTCCCTCCAAACTAAAAATATTTGATTTTCACCATGAGTTTCTTCCACATTGAGGTGATCTGAGAAATTTGAAAATATGAAGAAATTTTGGGAAGAAATTCATGGATCTTAGTGTTGAACTCTTAGAATTACTGTTGGAAGCCATTATTTGCATATTTAAAGTATTTTTTTGAATTTTTTTATAATTTGATTAGATTGAAATGGCTCCACATCAAAAGAGAAGAGTTGAGTTCGACGAGTCTTGCTTCGTTCAATGCGATGACTCAAACAAAATTTGCTTCCATATTTAAAGGAAAGAAGTGTATACAAGATAAAGTTTTTGTAAGTCTGGGAGGAGAAATTGAACGAGTTATTGCCGAGCGGAGGTGGGAAAACTTTTGTTACACCACCAATAAAGCTGATGCAATGTGGTTATTGCTGAGCGGAGGTAGGAAAACTTTTGTTACACCACCAACAAAGCTGATGCAAATGTTGTGAAGGAGTTCTATACCAATGTAATTTATTCTGATGACGGAATTGTTCAAGTGTGTGGATTTCTTGTTGAGTTTACTACCGCCCGCATCAACACTTTTTATGAAGTCCCATACTCTTATAGCTGCCAATATGAATCTTTTAGTACAATGGAAGGCCCCCTGAACGATGTGATCAACTTTCTCACTGATGGGAAAGGAAGATGTAAGATAAAGCAGCGAGAACGGGTAAATTTTTCTGCTTCTATGCTGAATGCCACCTCTAAGGAGTGACACTTTTTCATTTCCTCTACTCTATTACCAACTTATCACCATAGTGAGGTAATTAGGGATCGAGCTATTCTGAATTTTTGTATTTAGAATAGTAGAACTATAAATGTGGGGAGAAAAATTCTTAAGAATATATNTCTGCTGTACTGGCTAATTCATATGAGCTTAAACCTGCTATTATCTAAATGGTATCCAATAATAAATTTTGGGGATCACCAACTGAAGATCCAAATTTACATCTTGCTAATTTTCTAGAATTGTTCGCTATATTTAAATATGATGGTGTATCAGATGATGTCATAAGGCTTAGGTTATTTCCCTTTTTCACTGAGGGATAAAGCTAAGATGTGGTTGAATTCGTTAGCACCTGGATCTATTAGAACTTGGTATGATTTAACACAAAAATTTCTTGCTAAATATTTTCCACCATAAAAAATTGCAAAGCTTAGAAATGAAATTACATCTTTTAATCACTTTAAAGGGGAATCTATTTATGAAGCATGGGAAAATTTAAAGAAACCTTAAGAAAGTGTCCACACCATTCTATACCAAATTGGTTAATAATTCAAACTTTTTATAATGGATTAGTTGGATCTCTTAGATCAATATCCGAGATTGGTTAATAATTCAAACTTTTTATAATGGATTAGTTGGATCTCTTAGATCAATTATCGACTGTTGGTGGTTCATTGATTTCAAAACCATTTCATGATGCATACGCTTTAATTTAAGAAATGACTACTAATAATTTTTAATGGCCTTCTGAGAGGATAAATCCTTAGAAAGTAGCCAACATTCATGAATCTGATGTATTTAGCATGTTAGCAAATCAAGCTGCTACAATTACAAGGAAGTTAGACCAATTTGGAATGAATTTTTCTCAACCAATATCCATGATTGAAGAGAATTCATTAGGTCAAATGGTAGATTCTCAAGCATCATTAGAAACTTTGAATGTCATAAAAAATAAGCAAAATATTCCATATTCCAATTATTATAACCCAGGTTGGAAGAACCATCCCAACTTTAATTAGAATAATAATTAGAGTGGTAATAATCAACAATGGGGGAACAACCAAGGAAACTCATTGGGAAGTTGGAACAACCAAGGAAATAATAATTATAAATTTACTTATCCTCCAAGTTTCAACAGTAATACACAGTTGACTAGAGAAATATGCGCTGAGACTTTCATACCTGTTTTATACTGTTTTTGATGATGTTGCACTTTAAAGAAAGATATTTTTGATGTTTTGTTGCAGGAATGATGAATTAGGGTCATTGGAGCAAAAGGATGCAAAAAAGAGCGAATTTGGAGCAAAAAGGACCAAAATGTGAAGAATTGAACTAGGGCGCCGACGACGAGATTTTCCCGAGACTCCAGAATTAATTCATTATAAAGGTCCGCCAACAGAGCCCTCGAGGCCGCAGACGGCGAGCTTAACTGTTATGCCCAAACAGGGTTTGGATAAGGCCAAATTTTGAAGGGATACTTAAGCAACTCTTGGGAAAGCTCATCCATAATTTTAAAAGACTTTTGGCCAAAAATTAGGAAGGAGCCTGGAAGTCCTGGAGAGTTCCTGGAGGTTAGAAAGGTTCCAATAGTGTGTAAAAATTGTGAGGAATTCTTTGAGAGATTGTCAGAGTAGAGGGAAAGTGAGAGATTTCTTCCTCATTGCTGCTTCGAAGAGGAATTTTGTGTGTTATAAAGAAAGGAAGAGATTTAGAGGAACTTCGAGGAGTTTTCTTGGGAAGAAATTAGAGATAAGTTATTTAGTTGTTGTAGTTTGTATGACTTTGATTTTATAAATGAATTCTGAGTTTTGTTGTGTTTTCCCCATGAGATCTGAGTAGTTTTCTCTATCTTTCTCCTTGTCTTGAGATTTGTGTAATGGTGATTTGAATTGGTGAAGCCATGAAAATGTTTAAGAAATTGTGATGATCTTTTCACTTTGATCTTCATTTACTTTCAATCTAGCCAATTAAATTGTTAAAACATGTTGAGTTTTACAAGTAAAGTGAAGATTACATCTAAGATTCAAGAAGGTCAAAGCGCTTGGAAGTTGGGTGCAAATAAATCGGGAAATAATATTATCGGGCGTAGAATTGGAGATTTTAGAGTGACAGACTAAAATCCCCAATGGTCCTATCGTTTGGTTAGAATTGGAGATTTTAGAGTGACAGACTAAAATCCCCAATTCAGTCCTATCGTTTGGGTGTAATATGCAGATGTTAGCCCTCAGGTGAGGGGAACGTGGGAGCTCCGAAGTGAGAGCCGGTATCAGTATAGATGTTAGCTCTCAGGTAAGAGGAATGTGGGAGCTCCAAAGTGAGAGCCGGTATCCTCCCAGCCTAGCCGCAGATTCAGTAAACAAGCGTAGGATTAGTCAATGTTCTTTATGACTGGACCAAAGGGTAAAGAATATGTATGATCCTATTTGGCACAATATAATTTGAACTGATTAACTTTATCGATTCACTATAATTTCTTGATAAGGAGAATGATGCTTTCTTATATATTGAATATCACATTTAAACCCTCATTAGAATCATTAGTTATTTAATAGTTATTAAAATTATGTAATTATTTCAATTGCCTATTAGTGCCAGATAAGCAAATTGAACTTCATTGTTGTGATTAAAGTATTGCTTTTCTAAAATCTTAGTTCATAGTTATAAACTTACTCTCTGTGGGATCGATATCTAAGACTTCATTAGAGCCCTATATTACTTAAGTGATACGTATAGTTGCGTTGATAGTTATGACTTTAAAATTATTGAATATTTATTTCATCCATATTTATCGAATCTAAAACTGTTATTAAAGATTTGGTACAGTTGCCGAGGAAGTAAATCTTTTAGCAGCAATATTAAATACTTATATTTTTAAGCATATATAAAGTCGCGGTCAAGTTTTTGGCATCGTTACCGGGGAGTGAGTAAACAAAAATTACAATTAGAGTAACGGACAAATTAGGATTATTAGAAAATTTTTACTTGAAATTGCAACTTATTTTTATATTTAGTTAATATATAACTGAGTAATGATTCCAAATTGTATGCGTAAATTTGGACCTGAAAATCTTATACCCTATGATTCGAAATTAGAACGCTCTGTTAGAAAGATTAGAAGATCGAGAAGAGAACCTAAAAATTTTGATACAATGGAAAACAATATGAACAATCAAGGAATATAGAATGAACATCAACCTAGACCCCTACGAGATTATGCAAATCCTACAGCAGATGAAATTCACCATGAACACCAACCTAGACCCCTACGAGATTATGCAAATCCTACAACAGATGAAATTCACTTAATCTAGACCCTTAAGAGATTATGCAAATCCTACAGCAGATGAAATTCACTTATCTATCCAAAATAGATGTAGCTGCTAATTCATTTGAGCTTAAACCTGCTATTATTCAAATGGTACAGAACAATCAATTTGGAGGTACACCAAATGAAGATCCTAACTAATTCATTTGAGCTTAAACCTACTATTATCCAAATGGTACAAAATAATCAATTCAAAGGTACACCAAATGAAGATCCTAATTTATTAATTCATTTGAGCTTGAACTTGCTATTATCTAAATGGTACAAAATAATCAATTCGGAGGTACACCAAATGAAGATCCTAATTTACACATCGCTTATTATCCAAATGGTACAAAACAATCAATTCGGAGGTACACTGATGTAGCCACTAATTCATTTGTGCTTAAACCTGCTATTATCCAAATGGTACAAAACAATCAATTCAGAGGTACACCAAATGAAGGAACCAAGACCCTTAAGAGACTATGCAAATCCTACGGCAGATGAAATTCAGTTATCTATCCAAAATCCTGATGTAGCTGCTAATTCATTTGAGCTTAAAGCAGATGAAATTCACTCATCTATCCAAAATCCTGATGTAGTTGCTAATTCATTTGAGCTTAAACTTGCTATTATCCAAATGGTACAAAACAATCAATTCGGAGGTACACCAAATGAAGATCCGACTTACACCTTGCTAGTATTTTAGAACTGTGTGCTACTTTTAAATATGGCAGAGTCTCAAATGATGTTGTTAGACTTAGACTTTTTCCTTTTTCACTGAGGGATAGGTCTAAAATGTGGTTAAATTCGTTAGCACCAGGATCTATTAGAACTTGGGGAGAACTTTCACAAAAATTTCTATCCAAATAATTCCCTCCATCCAAAACTACTATAAACTTAGAAATGACATAACATTGTTCTGTCAGATTGATGGAGAGTCAATATATGAAGCTTGATTTAAAGATCTTCTTAGGAAGTCCTCATCATTCGTTACCAGATTGTTAATAATTTAAACTTTTAATAATAGATTACTGGGATCACTTAGATTGATTATAGATATTGCGGCTGGTGGTTCATTAATGTCAAAACCTTTTGATGAGGCTTATTCATTAATAGAAGAGATGGCAACCAATAATTTTCAATGGCCCTCTTAAAGGGTAAATCCTAAAAGAGTAGCTAGTATCCATGATTCCAATGCAATATCTATGTTAGCTTCGTAGATTACTGCAATATCAAAGAAATTAGATCATTATGGGATGCATTATTCTCCAACACCTCCTATGATGGAAGAGAATTCATCTGGGCAATTTGTGGATGTTCAACCTTCATATGAGACTTTAAATGCTATTAATAGACCCAACACCCCTTATTCGAACTATTATAACCTAGGTTGAAAGAATCATCCAAATTTTAATTGGAGTAATAATTCTTCTACGAATCAATAATGGGCAAACAACCTAGTGAACTCATTAGGAAATTCATCCAAGGAAATGTTAACTATAGATCTTCTTATCCTCCAGGATTTAACAGTAACACTCAAATTAAGAAGAGCTGATATTAAACATGGGTCAAAAATTGTAGAATCAAGGAAATAAATTACAAATTCAAGGAAATCAATTATAAAATCAAGGAACTGCTATTAAGAATATTGAAAATCAATTAGGGCATATCGCTACTGCGCTTAGTAACCGAACATTGGAAACTTTTCCTAGTATTGCGGAACCAAATCCTAATAATCAAGGAAAAGAACAAATCAAGGCGATATAATTATGAAGTGGAAAGGAATTGGAGACAAGAATGAAAAAAGGAACGGAAACTGAAAAAGAGAAAGTGGATACCGAAAAGAAAAGGATCATGAGTACCCAGATTTAGAGTATCCATTTACACCAAAGAAAATTACTGTGGAGAAACCTCCACCACTGTTTCCTCAAAGATTGAAGCAACATAAACAGAATAAACAATTTTCTAAATTTTTAGAAATTCTTTAGAAGTTAATGGTAAATATTCCCTTCGTAGAAGCTTTAGAGCAAATACCCAATTATGAGAAATTTATAAAAGACATTCTGAACAAGAAAAGAAAGTTCACGGATAACAAAACTGTTGCACTTAGCGAAGAGTGTAGTGCATTCAGAAAAAGCTTCTTGAAAAATTAAAAGATCCTAGCAGTTTCACTATATCATGTGTTATTGGTGAAAAATTTTATGGAAAAGCTTTACGTGATTTGAGAGCTAGCATTAATCTTATGTCTCTATCAATTTTCAAAAGATTAGGATTAAGAGAAGTCTCACCTACTTCTGTAACTCTACAGTTAGTGGATCGTTCAGTTACATATTTTATAGGAGTTATAGAAGATGTGTTAGAAAAAGTGGATAAATTTATCTTTCCTGTGGATTTCATTGTGTTAGATATCGAGGAAGATAAAGAAATACCTATCATTTTAGGGAGACCATTTTTAGCTACTGGAAAAGCTATGATAGATGTTCAAAAAGGAGAATTAATTATGAGAGTTAATGATCAAGAAGTGACTTTTAACATTGCAAAATCTATGAAATACCCTGCTGTTGAAAGAGATAATGAATGTTTTCGCATGGAAATTAGTGAACATCTATTGAAAGAACATTTTAAAGAAAATTTTGAAGAGAAAGAATAATTTAAAGAGAGTGATGAAGTTATTCTGGACGAATTAGAAAATGAAAAATTAGATTATGTTCAGGAAAGATTTGAGATGTTGGATATTACGGAAAAAGCTGATAAAAATTTATTTCCGTCAATTAAAAAATTACCTAAACTTGAGTTGAAAGTATTGCCTAGCCACTTGAAGTATGTGTTTTTTGGAGACTCATCTACATTACCATTTATTATATCTTCAGAATTAAATGATCTGCAAGAGCAAAGACTGTTAGACACATTGAAAAGACATAAGAAAGCTCTTGGTTGGATCTTAGTTGATATTAAGGGAATCAGTCCTTCAATCTGTATGCACATAATTATATTAGGTGAACAATATAAACCAAGAGTTGATCTACAAAGGAGATTAAATCCATTGATGAAAGAAGTAGTTAAGAAGGAAATTTTGAAATGGTTAGACACTGGAATTATATATCCTATTTCAGATAGTGCGTGGGTAAGTCCAATTCATTGTGTTCCTAAGAAAGGAGTGAGTGTTGAAACAAAAGAAAATAATGAATTAATACCTATTTGATATGTTACTGGGTGGCATATTTGCATTGATTATAGAAAATTAAACACTGCCACCAAGAAAGATTACTTCCCTTTACCCTTTTTAGATCAAACAGTAGATAGACTTGTTGGGCACAAATATTTTTGTTTTTTAGATGGATATACTGGTTACCATCAAATTCCTATTGTTCCTGAGGATTAAGAAAAGACAACATTTACTAGTCCTTTTGAAACTTTTGCATTTCGAAGAATGCCTTTTGGATTATGTAATGCACCTTCAACATTCAGAGATGTATGATGTCCATATTTAGTAAATTAATTGATGATAGATTGGAAGTATTTATGGATGATTTCTTTGTATTTAGAACATCATTTGGCACATGCTTAAATTATCTTAAAAAAGTTTTGGAGTTATGCGAAAGAACTAATTTGATTCTAAATTGGGAGAAATGTCAATTTATGGTTGTAGGAGGAATTGTATTAGGGCATAAAATTTTGGAAGGTATGGAAACAGACCTTGCAAAAATTCAAGTTATATCTAAACTAACACCTCCTACTAACGTAAGGTATGTAAGCTAACCCTGCAAAAATTCAAGTTATATCTAAACTAACACCTCCTACTAATGTAAGAGGAGTTAGGAGTTTTCTTGGACATGTTGGATTTTACAAGTGCTTTATTAAAGATTTTTCAAAAATTACCAAACCTCTATGTCAACTTTTAGAAAAGGACAAGAAATTTGAATTTACTGAAAGCTGTTTAAATGCCTTTGAATTATTAAAGGAAAAATTAATCATAGCCCCTATTATAGTTTCACATAACTGGGAAAAACCATTTGAATTGATGTATGATGCTAATGATTATGCTATTGGAGCTGTCCTTGGACAAATGTATGAAAAGATTTTTAAATTTATATATTATGCTAGTAAAACTCTTAATGATGCACAAATTAATTATACTGTCACTGAAAAAGAGTTACTGGCCATTGTATATGCTTTAGATAAATTCGGATCTTATTTAATTGGAACTAAATGTGTTGTGCATATTGATCACTCTACTATTAAATATCTAATGCAAAAGAAGGATGCCAAACCAAGGTTGATTAGATGGATATTTTTTATGCAAGTGGTTATTGATAGAAAGGGAACTGATAATCAAATTATCATTTGTCAAGATTAGAAAATCATGAATTATCTGACACTCACAATGAAATTACAGACAGTTTCCCTGATGAACAACTTTATAATATTAATGAGTGGAAAATTCCAGGGTATGCTGATATTGTTAACTTAATTGTAAGTGATAACAACAAAGGAAATTCATTCATGACACGAAAGCATATTTTTGGGATGAGCCTTATTTATATAAACAATGTAAGGATCTATTATGAGCAGATGTGTACCTTATGAAGAAACTGAGCTAAAAATTCAGAAATGTCATGATTCTGAATTTGGAGGACATTTTGGAATAGATGAAACTGCTTATAAAATTTTACAAGCTAAATTTTATTGGCCTACTATCTTTAGATATGTTTATAGATACATAAAACTTGTGATCGATGTCAACGAGTAGGCAATATATCTAGAAGAAATGAAATGCCTCTGAATTTCATGTTAGAAGTTGAGATCTTTGATGTTTGGGGATTAGATTTTATGGGACCATTTATTTCTTCATTTCGGAACTTATATATATTAATTGTAGTGGACTATGTTTCTAAGTGGATCGAAGCACGAGCTTTACCTCGTTGTGACGCTAAAAGTGTTTCAAGATTTTTAATGAAAAATATTTTCACTAGATACGAAATGCCTAGGATGATTATCACTGACGGAGGATCCCATTTTAGGAATAAATATATTCAGAGATTGGCAGAAAAGTTTAATATTATTCATAGAATCTCTACTGCATATCATCCTCAAACTAGTGGGTTAGCTAAAGTTTTTAATAGAGAGATTAAACAAATACTTGAAAAGACTGTAAACCCTAGGAGAGTAGATTGGTCCACTAGGCTGGATACAACATTATGGACTCCTTACAGACTGATTTTTTGAAAGACTTGTCACTTACCAGTAAAATTGGAGCATAAAGCATATTGGGCAATTAAGGAATTCAATTATAATTTGAAAGATACTGGTAAGAAGATATTGTTATAATTAAATGAATTGGAAGAATTAAGAAACGAATCTTATGATAATGACGGAATTTATAAAGAGAAACTAAATTTATGGCATGATCGGAAGATTAACCAAAAGAACTTTGAACCATGACTAGAAGTTTTACTTTACAACACTAGGCTGAAGTTATTTCCTGGGAAATTGAAGTTTTGTTGGTTAGGACCCTTTACTGTGACTCAAGTTTATACTTACAGAGCTGTTGAAATTGAAGGATCGGAAGGAAATAGATTTAAATTAAATGGACACAGATTAAAACCATATTATGAGGGTAAAAGACCAAATAACGGAAAATAGATTTAAAGTAAATGGAAATAGATTAAAACCATATTTTGAGGGTAAAAGACCAAATTTAAAGAGGTTTTAATGATCAGGTCAACCTAGATGACACCTGAATAAGTCGGGCTGACGACGTTAAACTAAGTGTTTATTGGGAAGCAACTCATTTTTATCTTTACTTTTATCGCGATTATAGTAATTTTTATTTGAAATTATTGTTAGTTTATGATAATATTAAGCTCTAATACTCTTCTTTACCCTTGAATCATCATAATAATTGGATCCATAGAGAAAAATTAGAACGCATTCGGACCAGAGCGAAACTGTGCAATTTTTGCCTTGGGCGCCTTCAGCACCCTTGACACCACCGACGGTGCACTCGACGCCACTGAAGGTGGGTTTTTCCCGTGAGTCTAAGAAAAATTATTACAGAGGCCCGATGACGGCACCCTCAACCCCGCCGACGGTAAGACTGGCGAAATGATGGTTTCTTGGGTTCAAATGGCAGTTTTTGGCGGTTTTTGGGCGGGAGTTACCCTTTTAAACTCAAAAATTTGATTCCTAGTTCATATTTTCCCCACAAAAATGAAGTGAAACTCCACAAATTTCATTCCTATGGCATATAATTCCCCCGATAATCCCAGAATACAAGTTTTCATATGGCGAAAGTTTATTAGTGCGGAAGAGCAGCGAATCTTCAACAAGTTACTAACAAAGAAAAGATTAATCAAGGAACGAGGATTCGTAAATCACGAATTGAATAATCCCACGACAGCAATTGAAGAAACGATAGTGCGGCAAAGATGGGAAGTGCTGTGCTACACTACCGTCGCCGTGGTGGTTCTTGTGGTAAAAGAATTTTATGCAAATTTACATGGAATCAACCAGGGGATTGTTTATGTAAGAGGAAGATGGAACACTTTCACTTCTGCATGAATCAATGAATTATGCATGATCGAAAACATTCCTGTCTACCATTTTTCAATTTCTTCCCAACGAGAAACCAGATGAATGAACGAAACTGAAAACTGGGAAACAAGAGAAAACGGGTATGTTAGTTTTTTTTGCGACACTCCTAAATCTCATTTCAAAACATTGGCACTTTCTCATTTCTGTGAAACTGTTACCGATAATGAAGATCGGTAAAGTTTATAAAGAAAGTGTTATTTTGAATTATTGCATCCAAAGGAGGCTGTCGATCGATATTGGATCAATAATTATTTAAGTCGGTTTTGAGCCTGATCATTCATGGATCAAATTATGGGCTTGGACACCCTTCCATAATTTTCTCACTTTGCAGTCAGTTCCAAGTGTCCTATGAAAATTGGGAAAAGGTACTTCTACCTTGGAAGCCTTTGGATTCGACTGAAAGATTCCCAGCTTTTGAAGATGAAAATGACATGGCTATTATAAAAGATCAATCATCTCAGAATTCACTGCTAGTTCAACCCTTAATTCCTGACAAGTCTCTGGTGATCCTGCACCGAATCAAGAAATTGGAAAAGGAGGTAGAAAATGACATGAATGCGATTAATAATATCTCTGATTTCTTTGATCATCTGGACTGGAAGATGAAAGAATATTTTGAGCACTCTAGACATTTAGAAGATAGTTTGATACGACTTATGAGGAGAATGAAGTTAATAGAAGAGGATTCCACTGAAGAGTTTCCATTCTGACCCTTCTACAACCTCTTATGCAATCAATGGGTGATCTCAGAGGAGAATCTAGTACCGAGTCTGAAGATTAGTAGATTTATATTAATCAATGGGTGATCCTAAAGGAGAATCTAGTACCAAGTCTGAAGATTAGTAGATTCATATTACTACCTATTTGTCTATCAAATTATTTTGATTTGAACTTTGTATTTGCTTTGCTTTAGAGTTATGCTTTTAGATTTGTGTATAGTTGAGACTAAGCATAGGATGTTTTGTATTCAGCATTTTGAGTGTTGTGACTTGGATTGCGACGTTNGAAAATCTCACTATGATGTTTATCTAAATCAAACTTATAGTGTTTCTGAATTAAAGTATTACTTCAGCAGATCATAACTTTCATATAGTACTAAAATTAATTGAGTACACGTAATAGTTAAGTTTGGGGGATTTTTACCAAAGGAAAATATGTTGAGATTTTCACACCTCTGTTATACTGTTTTTAATGATATTGCATTTTAAAGAAAGATGTTTTTGATGTTTTGTTGCAGGAATGATGAATTAGGGTCAATAGAGCAAAAAGATGCAAAATGGAACAAATTTGGAGAAAAAATGACCAAAATGTGGAGAATTGCACTAGGGCGCCGACGTCGCTATCTAGGCCGCCGACGGTGAGCTTTTCCCTAGGCTATAAAACAAATTCTCTAGAAGGCCGCCGACGACGCCATCGAGGCCGCCGATGGCGGTCGACGGTTATGTGACATGTACAATGGATAAGGCCAAATTTTGGAGGGGTGCGTAAGCAACTTATGGGAAAACTCATCTACATCTTTAAAGAGAACATTTTGGCCAAAAATGGGAAGAGGAGGAGGAGACTTTTGGAGTCCTGGATGTTTGATAGGTTCCATTAGTGCGTAGAAAGCTTGCTAGAGCATGTAATTGTGAGGAATTCTTTGATAAATTGTAAGAGTGGAGGGGAAGTGAGAGATTTTTTCCTCCTTGCTACTTCGAAGAGGAATTTTGTGTGCTGTAAAGAAAGGAAGAGATTCAGAGGCTTCGAGGAGTGTTCTTGGGGAGAAATTTATAGATAAGTTATTTACTTGTTATAGTTTATATGGCTTTGATTTTATTTATGAAGTCCAAGTTGTGTTGTTCTTTCTCCATGAGTTCTGAGTAGTTTTCTCTATCTTTCTCCTTGTTTCGAGATTTATGAAATGGTAATTTGAATTGGTGAAGCCATGAAGATGTTTAAGAAGTTGTGATGACTTTTTCACTTCGATCTTAATTTACTTTCAATCTGGTTAATTGAATTGTTAAATTTTGTTTAAGAAATGCCCTCATCATTCGTTACCAGACTGGTTAATAATTCAAACCTTTTATAATGGACTTAGGAAGTGCCTTCATCATTCGTTACCAGATTGGTTGATAATTCAAACTTTTTATAATGGATTAAGATCTCTTAGATCGATTATAGATGCTGCGGCTCGTGGTTCTTTAATGTCAAAACCTTTTGATACCCTCATCATTCGTTACCAGACTGGTTAATAATTCAAACCTTTTATAATGGATTAGTGGGATATGTTCTCATCATTCATTACTAGATTGGTTGATAATTCAAACTTTTTATAATGGATTAGTGGGATCTCCCATCATTCGTTACCATACTGGTTAATAATTCAAACCTTTTATAATGGATTAGTGGGATCTCTTTGATTGTCACCAGATTGGTTGATAATTCAAACTTTTTATAATGGATTAGTGGGATCTCTTAGATCGATTATGATGTTGCGGCTGGTGGTTCTTTAATGTCAAAACTTTTTGCGAGGCTTATTCATTAATAGAAATTGCGGCTGGTGGTTCTTTAATGTCAAAACCTTTTGATGAGACTTATTCATTAATAGAAGAGAACTGATGGTTCTTTAATGTCAAAACCTTTTGATGAGGCTTATTAGTTAATAGAAGAGATGGTTTGATAATTCAAACTTTTTATAATGGATTAGTGGGATCTCTTAGATCGATTATAGATGTTGCAGCTGGTGGTTCTTTAATGTCAAAAGCTTTTGATGAGGCTTATTTATTAGTAGAGGAAATGGCTACCAACAATTTTCAATGGCCCTCTGAGCGGGTAAATCCTAAAAGAGTGGCTAACATCCATGATTCTGATGCAATATCTATGTTAGCTTCATAGATTGCTGTAATATCAAAGAAATTAGATCATTATGGGATGAATTATTCTTCAAGACCTCTTATGATGAAAGAAAATTCATCTGGGCAATTTGTGGATGTTCAACCTTCATATGAAACCTTAAATGCTATTACTAGACCCATCAACCCATACTCGAACTATTATAACCCAGGTTGGAAAAATCATCCAAATTTTAATTGGAATAACAATTCTTCGACAAATGAATAATGGGCAAAGAGCTCACCGAACCCATTAGGAAATTCATCCAACCAAAGAAATGTTTACCATAGACCTTCTTATCCTCAAGGATTTAACAGTAATACTCAAATCAAAAAGAAGAAGTTATCTATGGAAGAGCTGATATTAAACATGGGTCAACATTTACAGAATCAAGGAAATCAATTACAGATTCAAGGAAATCAATTACAAAATTAAGGAACTGTTATTAAGAATATTGAGAACCAATTAGCGCATATCGCTACTGCACTTAGTAACCAAATAATAGGATTTTTTCCAAGTACTGTGGAACCAAATCCTAAAGATAAAAGAAAAGAACAAAACAAGGCGATTCAGTTATGAAGTGGAAAAGAGTTAGAGACAAGAGTACAAAAAGAAATAGAAATTGAAAAAGAAAATGTGGATACCGAAAAAGAAAAGGATCATGAATACCCAGATTTAGAGTATCCATTTACACCAATTCCGAAAAAGAAAAGGATCATGAATACCCAAATTTAGAGTATCCATTTACACCAATGAAAATTACGAAACTGAAAAAGAGAAAGTGGATATCATAAAAGAAAAGGATCATGAATACCCAGATTTAGAGTATCCATTTACACCAATGAAAATTACTGGGGAAAACCTCCATCACCGTTTCCTCAAAGACTGAAGCAACATAAACAGAATAAACAATTTTCAAAATTTCTTGAAATTCTTAAGAAGTTAACGGTGAATATTCCCTTCGTAGAAGCTTTAGAGAAAATGCCCAATTATGTGAAGTTTATGAAAGATATTCTGAACAAGAAGAGGAAG
>JXCR01139404.1:252117-270704 GCA_002079205.1 Phalaenopsis hybrid cultivar
CAAGTTATATCTAAACTAACACCTCCTACTAGTGTAAGAGAAGTTAGAAGTTTTCTGGAGCATGTTGGTTTTTACAGACGCTTTATTAAAGATTTCTCAAAAGTTACTAAACCTCTATGCCAACTTTTAGAAAAGGACAAGAAATTTGAGTTTACTGAAAGCTGTTTAAATGCCTTTGAGTTATTAAAAGAAAAATTAATCACGGCCCTTATTATAGTTTCAACTAACTGGGAGAAACCATTTGAACTCATGTATGATGCTAGTGATTATGCTATTGGAGCTGTCCTTGAACAAAGGTATGAAAAGATTTTTAAGGTGATATGCTGCGCTAGTAAAACTCTTAATGATGCGCAAATTAACTATACTGTTATTGAAAAAGAGTTACTAGCTATCGTATATGCTTTAGATAAATTTTGATCTTATTTAATTAGAGCTAAATGTGTTGTGAACACTGATCACTCAGCTATTAAATATTTGTTGCAAAAGAAAGATGTCAAACCAAGGTTGATTAGATGGATATTATTGATGCAAGAATTTGATCTTGTAGTTATTGATAGAAAGGGAACTGATAATCAAAATGCTGATCATTTGTCAATATTAGAAAACTATGAATTATTTGATGTTGACAATGAAATTTCAAACAGTTTCCCTGATGAACTGCTTTATAATGTTAGTGTGTGAAAAATACAATGGTATGTTGATATTGTTAACAATATTGTAAGTGATATTTTGCCACCTATGCTAACATTGCAACAGCAAAGGAAATTCATTCATGATGCGAAAGCATATTTTTTGGATGAGCCTTATTTATATAAACAATGTAAGAATCTGATTATGAGGAGATGTGTACCTTATGAAGAAACTGAACTGAATATTGAAAAATGTCATGATTATGAATTTGAAGGACATTTTGGGAGAGATTAAAGTGCTTATAAAATTTTACAAGCTAGATTTTATTGGCCTACTATATTTAGAGATGTTTATAGATACTGTTTATAAAATTTTACAAGCTGGATTCTATTGGTCTACTCTCTTTAGAGATGTTTACAGATACAAAACCATGATCGATGTCAACGTGTAGGCAATATATCTAGAAGAAATGAAATGCCTCTGAATTTCATGTTGTTCGATGTCAATGAGTAAGCAATATATCTTGAAGAAATGAAATGCATCTAAATTTCATATTGGAAGTTGAGATCTTTGATGTTTGGGGATTAGATTTTATGAGACCATTTATTCCTTCATTTAGGAACTTATATATATTAATTGCAGTAGACTACGTTTCTCAGTGGATTGAAGCACAAGCTTTGCCTCGTTGTAACGCTAAAAATGTTTCAAGATTTTTAATGAAAAATATTTTCACTAGATACGAAATGCGTGGGATGATTATTACTGATGGAGGATCCCATTTTAGGAATAAATATATTCAGAGATTGACAGAAAATTTAATATTATTCATAGAATCTCTACTGCCTATCATCCTCAAACCAGTGGGTTGGCTGAAGTTTCTAATAGAGAGATTAAACAAAATTATATTATTCATAGAATCTCTACTGCTTATCACCCTCAAACCAGTGGATTATCTGAAGTTTCTAATTGAGAGATTAAACAAATACTTGAAAAGACTGTGAACCCTAGTAGAATAAATTGGTCCACAAGATTGGATACAACATTATGGGCTTATAAGAGTGCTAATAAAACTCCTATTGGAATGACTCCTTACAGACTGCTTTTTGGAAAGACTTGTCACTTACCAGTAGAATTGGAGCATAAAGCATATTTGGCGATTAAAGAATTCAATTATAATTTGAAAGATGCTCGTAAGAAGAGATTGTTACAATTAAATGAATTAGAAGAATTAAGAAATGAATCTTATTATAATGGCAGAATTTATAAGAAAAAATTAAAGTTATGGCATGATCGAAAGATTAACCAAAAGAAGTTTGAACCAGGACAAGAAGTTTTGCTTTACAATACAAGATTGAAGTTATTCCCTAAGAAATTGAAGTCTCGTTGGTTAGCGTCATTTACTGCGACTCAAGTTTACACTTACGGAACTGTCAAAATTGAAGATCTGAAAACGGATAATTGATTTAAAGTAAATGGACATAGATTAAAACCATATTATGAGGGTAAAAGACCAAATTTTAAAGAGGTTTTAATGATCAGGTCAACCTAAATAATACCTGAATAGGTCGGGCTGACGACGTTAAACCAAACGCTTTATGGGAGGCAACCCATACTTGAACAGGTCGAGCTGATGAAGTTAAAACCAGCGCTTTATGGGAGGTCGACCTGAATAACACCTGAATAGGTCGGGCTGACGACGTTAAACCAAGCACTTTATGGGAGGCAACCCTTATCTTTACTTTATTCACAATTATAGTAGTTTTTATTTGAAATTATCACTAGTTTATGGTAGTATTTATATTTATCTTTATTGTGATTATGGTAGTTTTTATTTGAAGTTATTGCTAGTTTATAGTAGTATTAAGCTCTACTAGTCTTATTTACCCTTCAATTATCTTAAGAATTGGATCCATAAAGAAAAATTGCGATGCATTCGAACCAGAGCGAAACTGTTAAAGTTTTGCCTTGGGTGCCGATGACACCCACGATGACTCGGACAGCGGGTTTTTCCCGAGAGTCCTGGCAAAAATTAATACAGAAGCATGCCGACGGTGAGATCGGTAAGAGGCGATTTCTTGTGTCCGATGAGCGGGTTTTGATGGTTTTTGGGCGGGAACAGTCTTTTTAAACTAAAAAATTCAAACTTTAATTCATATTTTCTCCCCAAAGACAAAAAATAACTCTGTCAATTTCATTCTTATGCGGTCCAATTCCCCTGATAATCCCAGAATGCGAGTTTTCAATCGGCGAAAGTTCATTGGTGCGGAAGCGCAGTGAATCTTCAACAAGTTACTGACGAAGATAAGATTAATTAAGGAACGAGGATTAGTGAATCCCAGATTGAATAATCCCACAATGGATATTGAAGAAACAATAGTGCGGCGAAGATTGGAAGTGTTGTGCTACACTACTACCACTGTGGTAGTTCCTATGGTAAAAGAATTTTATGCAAATTTACATGGAATTACCAAGGAGTTGTTTATGTGCGATGGAGATGGATTACTTTCACTCCTTCAAGAATCAACGAGCTATATATGATAGAGAATGTTCATGTCTACCACTATTCAAATTTCGTCCCAACGAGAGACCAGATGAATGAAATTTACCAGTATTTGACGGACGAACTTAATGATTGGGAAATGCGAGAGAACGTGTATATTAGTTTTTCTTCAACACTTTTGAATACCGTCTCTAAACACTAACACTTCTTCATTTCTACGAAATTGTTACCGACAATGAAGGTGATAAAGTTTCTAAAGAAAGTGGCATTCTAAATTACTGCATCCAAAGTGGACTGTCGATCGATATTGGATCTATAATTGTGAAGTCAGTCTTAGGCCTGATTGTTCATGGATCAACTTATGAGCTTGGTCACCCTTCAAAAAAATTTTCACTTTGCAACCAGTCCCAAGTATCCTATGAAAACTGGGAAAATGTAATGCTACCTTGGAAACCTTTGGATCCAACTGAAAGATTCCCAAATGAAAATGACATGGCTATGATAGTTGATCAATCTTCTCAGAATTCTTTGACAGTACAACCCTTAATCCCTGATAAGTCTTTGGTGAACCTACGCCGAATCAAGAAATTGGAAAATGAGGTACAAAATGTGATGAATGAAATTAATAGTATCTACCAATGCTTCCATCATCTAGACTGATGGATTAAAGAACATTTTGATCATTCGGGACATTCAGAAGATAGCTTGATACCACTGATGAAGAGGATGAAATTAATTGAGGAAGATTCAACTGAAGAATTTCCTTTCCGACCCTTCTACAACCTTTTTGTCCATGTGCAATCAATGGGTGATCTCAGAGGAGAAACGAGCACAGAATCTAACGAGTAGTAGATTTACTATGCTACATTCATGTTTATGTGTTTAGATTTAAACTTTTGCTTTGCTTTAGAATTATTCTTAAAGATCTCTGTATAGTTGAGAGTAAGCATAGGATGTTTTGTTTTCAGCATTTTGAGTGTTGTGGCTTGGATTGTGACGTTAAATTTTTGAATTGAGGTTGAGAAAATACCTAATTTAGGTGTGTTATGTAACGTTTATTGTATCTCTTGGAATTTATATATAAATGTGATGTTTTATGTTTTGTGAAAGTTTGTATGTGTTAAGTACATCAATTAACTATTCAAAATTATGTTTACAAAGATTACACGGATATCGTTTAGGCTTAGAATTGATCAAAATTGCAAAAATACGAAATTTGGACATAATCAATAGAGCCCGTCGACGACGCCCTCGACGCCGCTGACGGTAGGAATTTCCCGAGACTTGTGTTAAAAAAATACAATAGAGCGCACCGATGGCACCATCAACCCCTCCATTGGCGAGATCGCAAAAATACCTCTTTAACTATGACTTTGACCGGTTAACCGCCACTATTCATAATCCCCTTCCTCTTAAAAACACCATTTTTGAATTAGGGCTTGATAGATCTTGGATTGGGAGATGATTTCAAGGCTATTTGATATCAGATTTGATCTTCTTTAGTTAAAAGCTTCACTCCAAGCTAAATATATTTGATTTTCACTACGTATTTCTTCCACCTTGAGGAAACCCAAAAATTTGAAAATGTGAAGAAAATCTTGGAAAAAATTCATGGATCTTAATGTTGAACTCTTTGAGTTACCATTGAAAGCCATTATTTACATATTAGAAGTAGTTTTTGGAAATTTTCTTTGATTGATTAGATTAAAAATAGCTCCATCTCAAAAGAGAAGAGTTGAGTTCGACAATTCACGCTTCGTCAATGTGATGGCTCAAACTTGATTCACTTCGATACTTCAAGGAAAAAAAATGTATTCAAGATCGAGTTTTTGAGAATCCGGGAGGAGAAATTGAACAGGTTATTGCCAAACGGAAGTGGGAAAACTTTTATTACACCACTAATAAATCTGATGCAAATGTGGTGAAAGATTTCTACGCCAATGTGATTTATGCCAAAGATGGAATCGTGCAAGTGCGTAGACTTCGTGTGGAATTTACCGCCGCACGCATTAACACTTTTTATGAAGTCCCAGATTCTTACATCTGCCAATATGAGTTGTTTAGGACGATGGAAGAACCCCTCAATGATATGATTAACTTTCTCACTAGTGGGAAAGGAACGTGGAAGATAAAGCAACGAGAACGGGTAAACTTTTCTGCTTCCATGTTAAATGCCACCTCTAAGGCATGACACAATTTTGTTTTCTCTACTCTATTATCGACTTACCACCATAGTGAGTTAACTAGAGATAGAGCTATTCTAAATTTCTATATTCAGAATAACAAAATTATAAAGGTGGGGAAGATTATTTTCAAGAATATATTGACTACGACAAAGAGTGAGACTAGTGGAGGTCTAGGACATCCTAGACTTATTTATGCACTTTGCCAACTTTTGGGAGTGGAAGCTGGAGAGGAAGAGTGTGTTCGCCCTATGAAACCCATTAGTAAATCAAATTTGAAAACTTATGTATCCCATTAGAAATGGAGAACTGGAAGTAGGAGTTAGGAACCTTCTACTAGTAGAGATGTTCCCTTTACAAGTTATGACCCTCCTCCTTCTTCTAGCTCCCCTACCTTAGCAAATTTGATGAATGAGTTAACTTTGCAGCGAAATAGCATATATTTGATAAATGAGAGGGTTGGAGGTTTAGAACGCTGACATGATTATGATAGTGAGTACCTGCAGAGGCATTCTGATTTTGAGATAGCCTATTATGATCAACATGATTATGATAGTGAGTACCTGCAGAGGCATTCTGATTTTGAAATAGTCTATTATGATGCTTAGGCCCGACACTACAGAGAAGAGCCTGATGTTACATTTCTTGAATGCCCCCGATATACTTCGTATCAATCTGATCCACCTGCTGATCAAGGTGAGGATGAAATAGTTTGGTATTTTGATATTTAGAATGAGATTGATGTATTGATGTTTGTATTTTTTTGTTTATTTTTATGTTACGTAATCTTTTTATGAGAAAAATGAATTTCATTTTGTGTATTTTTTGGATTGTAATGTGATGTAATGTTTATTTTCATTTTAGTATTTTTGTCTTTTATTTAGTATTTTGGTTGTGTTAAGAAATGTTGTGTTTGTTTTAGTTTTATACTTATTTCAAAATTTCATTTCCTAGAAATTTTTCTAATGACTTATATGTGTAGAAAGCTCCTAATATTTCAAACCAGGTGAAGTAAAAATTAGAGAAGGCCTGTAGAAATTTCCGAATGATAAAGATGCCTACAATACTGAGGTATGATTTATAATTATAGTATTTTCTTTCCACCTTTATTTCATATTTAAAAACTTAAGTTTGGGGGAGGGAAGAAAGCTATTAGATGTCCTCTATTTCAATGTTTTCAAAAAGTATTTATATGATTTTATGTAGTAAAGTTAATTCAGGTAACTATATTTTTGTAACTATTTAAAAATTATGGTAGATTTAAGGAAATATTTTTGTAATGAAAATTAATTTTGTAACTTAAGATATTTTTATAAGAAAATAAGATTATAGTTAACTATTTAAAGTAAAGGAAACTATATTTTAAAGTATTAAGAATCTGTTTCAATTGAGAAGAAAAGACTGGGGCTCAATGATGTAAAAGCTATGAAATACTTATAAGGTAAGAAATGCTTTGAGTTTCAAATTTATGGAAAAAAAAAGTGAAGTTCCAAATCATTAAAGGCTATCCAGATATAATAATCCACACTTGAAAAAGGAAAAAGAAAGGATTGAAAACAATCCCTGAAAAGAAAAGAAAAATATATAAGATTGAAAGCAATCCAAATGAAAAAGAGAAAAAAAAAGAAAGAAGAAAAAAATATAAAAGTGAGGAGAAGCTTGAGGATATGCCTAATCAAAAATTGGCTTCACTGGACCTACCTAAAGAGAAAACTTAAATACATTCTTGAACTTATATTTATGGAAAAGATCTTTTTACTAATAGAGTTTTCATGAAGTTCTTATCTTTTGGATATTCTAAGTGACTTAACATTACAATCTATAGTCATTCTTCAAATAAATAGAAAGCTAGAACTCTTAAAACTTGATGACTAGATAATCTGATGGATATAGAGTTAATTCAATTACTTTGAAATTTTCTTTGAAATTCTCACTATGATATTTATCTAAGTCAAACTTATAGAGTTTATGAATTAAAATGTTACTGCAGTAGATCATCACTTTTATATAGTACTAAAATTACTTGAGGATAAGTAATAGTTAAGTTTGGGGGATTTTGACTAAAGGAAAATATGTTGAGATTTTCATACATATTTTATACTGTTTTTAATGATATTGCACTTTAAAGAAAGGTATTTTTGAAGTTTTGTTGCAGAAATGATGAATTAGGGTCAATGAAGCAAAAAGATGCAAAATGGAGCAAATTTGGAGAAAAAAAGAGCGAATTTAGAGAATTTCACTAGGGCACCGACGATGCCATCGAGCCCACCGACGGCGAGCTTTTCCCGAGGCTACAGGACAAATTCTCTAGAAGGCAGCCGACGGCGGGATCGACAGTTATGTGACATGTACAATGGATAAGGCCGGATTTTGGAAGGGTGCGTAAGAAAATCTTGCGAAAACTCATCCACATCTTTAAAGAGAACATTTTGGCCGAAAATTGGAGGAGGAAACTTTTGGAGTCCTGGAGGTTAGATAGGTTCCATTAGTGCGTAGAAAGCTTGCTAGAGTGTGTAATTGTGAGGAATTCTTTGAGAAATTGTAAGCGTGGAGGGAAAGTGAGAGATTTCATCCTCCTTGCTACTTCGAAGAGGAATCCTATGTGCTGTAAAGAAAGGAAGAGATTCAGAGGAACCTTGAGGAGTGTTCTTGGGGAGAAATTTAGAGATAAGTTATTTACTTGTTATTGTTCTTGTGGCTTTGATTTTATTTATGAATTCCAAGTTGTGTTGTGCTTTCCCCATGAGTTCTGAGTAGTTTTTCTATATTCTCCTTGTATCGAGATTTGTGAAATGGTAATTTGAATTGGTGAAGCCATGAAAATGCTTAAGAAATTATGATGATCTTTTCACTTTGATCTTAATTTCATTTCAATCTAGCCAATTGAATTGTTAAAATATGTTGAGTTTTACAACTAAAGTGAAGATTACATCTAAGATTCAGGGAGTTCAAAGCCCTTGGAAGTTGGGTGCAAATAAATAAGAAAATATTACTATCGGGCGTAGAACTGGAGATTTTAGAGTGATAGACTAAAATCCCCAATTTGGTCCTATCGTTTGGGTGCTGATTTGTAGATGTTAGCCCTCAGGTGAGGGGAACGTGGGAGCTCCGAAGTGAGAGTCGGTATCCTCCCAGCCTAGCTGCAGAATCAGTAACCAAGCATAGGATTAGTCAGTGTTCTTTATGCGTGGACCAAAGGGTAAAGAATAGGTATGGTCCTATTTGGCACAATATAATTTGAACTAATTCATTTTATTCATTCACTGTAATTTCTTGGCAAGGATAAGGATGCTTTCTTATCTATTGAATATCACAATTAAACGTTATTCTCTATAATTAGTTACTATCCAAAATTATTTACTTATTTCAATTGCCTATTAGTGAAAGATAAGCAACTTGAACGTTGTTGTAGTTGAAGTATTACTTTTTATTAAATCTTAGTCTGTAGTATTCTATTTCTCCCTGATGGGATTAATATCTAGGACTCCATTAGAGCCCTATGTTACTTGAGCGATACGTATACTTGTGTTGACAAATTTGACTTTGACATTATTGAATATTATATTTATACATCTTTATTAAATCAAACATATATATATATATATATATATAAAGTCACAGTAAAGTTTTTGGCATTTTAGCTAGAATTTAAATCTTCTAGTAGCGTCATCAAATTCTTGTAATTATTGATTTACAAAAAGATTGGTCATTCCTCCATCACATTGGCTATTATCGCGACGATGTCAGATATCTCAGGCACTGGATTTACTTTCTGTCCTACAGGCTCACTGAACTGTATCGGTGCAGTGACCTTGGGTACCCATACCCTCTTCTTTTTTGTCAATAATGTCTCAAGAATGGGCGTCTTAGTAGAAACATCGGTATATCGAGGGAAGGTATGCTCCCCGTGGTGTAGACCGGCTACAGTGTCACATAATTGCTTTTTCTTTATCTCTGGGATTACAGGAAGGACGGGTAAGAACTTCAGAACCAGTCTCGACTTAACTGGTCGACGATCTGTGGTCCTGGAGGCAGTATGATCAGTAGTAATCACAGTGGTATCAACTTTGTTCCCTAAGCAGAGCCAAATGGGAATGCAAGTAGGTGGTGCTCCAGTTATCTTACGAGATTGTTTGGCGGATTTGACGCCTTTCAAAATTTCCTTCTTCATGTGATGGGAAACTACATCTCACACTCGTTTATGTAACTCGCTAACCGAACATCCTTCTTTAATAGCAAGCCTTCTAAAAACTGCGCTAACTCGAGTGATATGAGTAAACATCTTTTCCTCCTTATTGTGTCCATGAAGTGATGGTAATGCGGCAGCGATACTCCGGATACTCTCACATCCATCTGTCTCTGTCAGAAGATGGAATCTACTCCTTCATAGGAGTGGATAAATTTCCGGTAGCACTTCTTCATCTTGATGAGGTTCCTCCTCAACGGGTGTCTCCTTGAGAGCTTGGGCTATAATGACCCTCTGAACTCTTCTATTGCGGTTCCTCCTTGAAGTTCGGGTCAGTGGTACTATCCTTGAGCTTAACACGATTTCAAACACGGGTGGTGAGAAAGTTAATCCCTTAGTAGGATCTTCAACAATCATCACTTCCTTCCCCTTAACAGCAGCGGGGATAGTAGGTTTGGTGTGTGTCGTGACGACAACAACTTTAGCCTTCTTGCAGGCAGGGAAGTCTTGAAGGCAGTTCAAACTGAATTCTGCAGACAATTCTTGTAATTCCGGAGCAGTGAACTTCATTACCACAAACGGGGCTTTCTCGATGATGACCTCCAGATCTTCGAATTCGGCTCCAAATTTGATGGTTGGAGCAATGTTCAAACTGATGTTTTGGGCTTTGGTTTTTGTTAACATGCAAGTTTATGTTGTTTTCATACATGTTGGTAAATGCAAGTAGAAAAAGAAACAACATAAGCATAAAGCATGTAAGGAAAAAGCACAAGAAAGATGGTACTATAAACTGTAAAAGCGTACCTGACGAGTCTTCTCGTTCCATCACCTGAAACTTAAATATGCAAGTGAGGCCATTTATGAAGAGCAGGAAAAGTAAGGTTTTGGTGGTTTTCCTAACTCTATGTTGTCCTTTGGTGAGTCCTTAAATGTTTAATTTAGGATAATTTCGTTGAGCAAAGTACATTAATTTTAATAGACCTCTGAGGTATCCAACAAGTTTGGAGGAGGAAGCAGGTCTGACCTCTCACCAACTGGTGAAAAGGCTCGAGTCCATTTAAACTTCTTATGTTTCTTAATGGTTCATCCTGTGAATACTTCTAATGCTCAATGAACATTGATGTCTTAATTATCCCTAAGAAAGGGGTAATTATCATTTTCATTTAATTTCAAAATTATGTGAGTAAATTTCCTTATAGGGCAAGTTGGCGTAACCTGAACACTTAGCCAATTTTTTAATTAGGCTTAGTGGTGTTTCAAGGATGTTTATATATGTTATGTTTTTTTCTCTAATCCTCATTTAGTCAATTTTGATTTGGCTTAAGTTACCACTAAGCCCTTAAGACCTAGGTGAGTGTCTTAATTAGTTTTGAAAAGGTTAAGCTTAAAGTGGTCATGATTCATAATTTGAATTTTATTTGAAAATCAAAGTAGGGGTATTAAATTGATTAATTATTGACTTCAAAAGTCATACCCATAAGTCCAGGATCATTTAATTTTAAAAAACATTCAAATTTTAATAATTTAAAAATTTATTAACTTATCTAAGAATGTGAGAGTGATATCTACCAATTACCCCTTACATTCCAAACATCAAATAAATTGATTAAGATCAGAGGTTGCCCATTTCCCTCCTTGACTTAAGCCTAAATGTTAATTAAGGCCAAATTTCCAAAATTACACATTTGCCCCTGAGGCTCTAATACTTCATAATTTGTCAAATTCAATTCAAATGACTTCAAAATTTTTATCCTACCTCATTAATGGGTCAATCAAGACATCAGAGGAGAAAATGTAATTATTCAAGATTTAATTTATTTTATATAGTAACTTTCATGCAAAAATAGGAGTTTTCAAAGAAAATTCCTAACTTGACCAAGGTGAATTCTAATCCTTTGAAATTTTTACTAAAGGTAGACCTAGATGAGAGAAGCCTTTTGACCAAATTTCATGATTTTTTGAATTCTATGTGATTTATGAGAATTATTTTAATTTTTGGGTTATTTAATAAAAATAAAATATTTTAAATTAAGAAAATTAAGTTTTGTGTTTTTAAAAAATCTCTCTGATGTTAGAGAACCCAAAGGAGCAAATTTCATATTTTTTTTTATTTTACTTTAATTTATTGGAATTATTTTGAGTGAAAACTCATTTTTAGGCTTTAAAAATTATTTTTAAGCCTTGAAATTCAATATCTTTGTTTAGAAAATCAGAAAAAATATTCTAATTGTTCCTAAGTGATTAGGAAGCAATTTAGAATATTTCCATGAATTTTGTTATTTCTGTGTTTTTTATGAATTTTTAAATATTTAAAATAGGCTAAAAACCAAGTTTTTATTCTAAATATTATTTTATTTTTATAAAATATCCCTGATCACAAAGAACTCAAAAAACTAAGTTTCATTATTTTTTGTGTTATATTTTGATTTTTAAAAAATCATTTAAGTTTCAAAAGTGATATTTATCTTTAAAAATCAACTTAAGTTATCAAACGAATTCAAAATATTTTGAAATTTTTATATTGAGTTCTAATGATCATAAACCATGGTGGAGATAAAAAATCAAGTCATTTAAAGGTTTATATTTTCCAAAATTAATTACTTTAGTTATTTAGTGTTTGTAAAATTTAAGTGCATTTTAAATGACTTCACCCTTGAAATTATTTTCAAAAGCCTATCTGGTCATGGTGGACCTTCCAAAAATTTCTTAAAATTTTATAATCAATATGCTAATTTCCATGATTATTTTAAGAAAATAATGTGCAAGAACTTGAAAAATATAGATCTCTGTATATGAACCTTATCTAAATTTGGAAAAATTAGAGGATGTTTCCCTTGGTAGAGGCTACAACATGCCAAAATTTCAAGCCAAGATAATGTATCAATATGCATGGAGAATCAAATGATCCAAAACAGTGTTTAATTATTTTTTTTTTTTTGCATCAAATGGATTTGAAATTTATTCCACATTATTTTCCTCTATTTACTAAGCAAGATTAAATTTTAATTTTATTTTTGTGATTTTTTACAAAAAGTTATGGATTTTTAAAGTTTAGGGAGTTTAAATAAATAGAAAAAGCTCTATTTTTCTACTTATCCACGCGAGGCCATGTAGATCCTAGGCAGCTCCAGAACTCCACGCGACGCGCTCCTATTTGACGTTGCCATCCACGCCAGCAGCCACACGTCCCACTGTTTATGTAAAGAAGCGTTGTCTGGCTTCATCTTGGCCATCCATTTGATACACACGTGATCGGATGACGCATGGTCATCATCCCCAATGGCTTAGGTCGAGAGCCGTCCACCTTCAAGGCTTATGATCTCTCTCATTTCTCAACCAAATTAAGTGAAAATTCTTTTTAAAATGCTCATCTTAGTGAGACGAACACTTCCATACGGTTAATGTGTCATGAAATCATGCCCAAGTAAATGGAGAATCGAAATAGGCTCTGGAGGATGAGAAGTTTTATACCTTTGCTCTGAGAAGGAGGGCTTCAATCAGAGGTGCTCGACACATTCGTTGGGGTCCAAGGAGGCTAGGGATTAAGCCTCTTGCGGTGGTGTAAGGCCTAGGTATGAATTCTACCAAGCTCAATTTTAGGTGTTGTCCTTGAGCTATGGTGGAGGCTATTTTAGAGGGTAATTTGATGGGGCTTTGTCTTCTCTTGCTATTGTGAAGGTGTGGGCACAAGTAATTGAAGTTTGGTGGAGTTTTGAGAGATGTTCTGTTTCTGCCCTAATTTTTAAGCTAAAAATTACGGTTATACAGGGAAAATCAAGGCAATGGAGAGATTGGAATGGGCTTTGGAGATCTCAAGGAAGCTCTGTGAGTGATTTAGGAGGATTACTTTAGGAAAATTTAGCGCCTCTGCCATGGCCGTAGAGGTGATTTCTTATAAAAATGGCCATGGGGTGGCTCTTAGGGCACAAGGTTGGGTGCATTGTGGTGCTTAGGTGGAGGGGAGAGGAGCTCTTCAATTTGATTTATATGAGCTGGCCTCTAACTTTGATTTTGGGCAAGGTTCCATGGGGGTGGATCTCGGTTTTGAGCTTTTCCGGCCACTAGGCTGGCCGGTCGGCTAAGGTTAGGTATCTAGGAGCTCAGGGAACCCAAGGGAATCTGTCACAACAATTTAGTGCAATAATACCTAATTTTGGTAACGATGTCTTAAACACATGCATTTTTAGAAATAATATCCCTTAATTTGGGGGAACTTTGGTCCATGGCATGACTTAAGTGGTTTCATAGTGTTTGGACTGGTCACTAAGTCCAACTAATGGGATGGGTGGAGTTAATTTGGTGACTTTAGGGTGGTTAGGTCACATTTAGTGCATGGGTCCAAATGGGTGCAAATGACCAAGTCTTGGGTTTGATCTAGGCTAACCATGTCAATTGGCCCAATTAATTGTTGCATTTTGTGTAGATGATCATGTTAAACAACTTTGGTGAATGATGGAAGTGACTTTAAACAATTTGGTCATGTTGAGCTAGGCTTGGGTCTAGCTTGGGTTAGCCTTGGGCTAAGTCCAAATTGATTATTGTAAATGGTCAATAAGGACCTCATGAAGAGTTTTCAACATGAATTGGATGCCAATTTGTGAGGTTAAGGATATCAATTAGGTGAAATTTGGGGACTTAGACAATTTGGGGCTAAATTTGAGGATTTTTGCTTTAGGCCAAAATCAAACAGATTTAAGGCTTCACCAATCTCAATTGATGGTTGATTTTGATGTATAGGAATGTTATCAAGATTTTTCAACATTCATTGGGGCCAATTATCTAGGCTATGGGTTCAATTTGGTGAGATTAGGTCATGTGGCCAAAGTTGGTGTTTTAACCTAACTCAAAATTTAGCTCAAATCATGGGCTAATCAGGCTTGAATTTGGTTTAGTTTGGTTATACCAAAAGTGAATTTGAGTTTAGGATCAAAATTAGGGTCAATTGAGATCAAATTGATGGACATTTGAGTTGGATTTGGGGAAATTTGTGTCTTCAAAGGTAAATTCGGGGATTTTAGTTAAAAATGGTCAAATTGGCCGAATTGGGTCATGTGGTAGTTGAGAGAAATGAAATTGGGAATATTTGGGATTGATTGAGACTTTCTGGGAATTTTGAATTTTTTGGATTTTGGGCATTGGAGGGGTATTTTGGTAATTTGGGGAGCTCGAGAGCAATAGGGGAGGTTAGGTATCTTGGTATAGTTGGAGTGCTAACTACCATCAATAAGCCATGGACCCATGGAAACCCCATTTTGAGTCTTCTATGTAGTGGTCTTAGCTAAACCATAGCCTTAGGGCTAGTAGGTTTAGGGGACCATCTACATGAGAATCCCAAAAGATCAAGCGACCTAGGATAAAAATTTGAGTTCTGGGTTGTGATTGATTATGGGTGTAGATAAGTGTAGTGAGTGCCTCAATTCTAGACCAACACCCTTAAGGTCCAACCGTCCTAAGGGTGACTCATCTTGAGTTTCCCCACAGTGACCCCACTTACAAAGGATTTAGAGGTTGAGACTAACATGTGGAACTTCAAATTGAGTAGAGAAGAGTTTGGAATTTTTTTTGTAATGAGGGTGCCTTTTCTAGTTTTTTAAGAATAGTCAATAGGAAAATCCTATGGCTAGACCTTAGGCTACTAAAGAGGAAAAAACTACACTCATATAATCCAGATGCGCAATAACTACCATCACTTTTGCTTCAATTGAAGCCACACCAGCCTCAATTTTAGTGATTTTCTTAGCTATCCCTTCGATACTAAAGGTGAGGAAACCATTATATAACTCTTGCAAACTTTGACTAACAAAATTTCTTTCTTATTGCCTCCTCCTTCTTCAAATAACTCTCCCAAGATGAAAATCTTCCAAAATCTCTCTTTTTCACTTAGGATTTAGGGTTAGAAAGGAATTGTGAAAAAATCCTTAAATAACTGTTCTATTTATAGGCTCTAAACTCTTCCTAAAACTCCTTGACACGTCTTAGAACTGTCTCCCACATTAAAGCCAACAAAATGTAGGTTAAAACTTCTTAAAACCAAAATTAGAACATGTTTTTTAACTGTCCTGCTTAAGCACAAGTGCTCAATTTAGTATAGACCAACTTATCATCCAAATACTCATTCTAACATGTCTAAGTCATCTTTATAATACTCACTAACTTAATTTATATTAAAAAATACTACCATAATTTTTTGAATCACACCCAACAACACACTAATAAAAACAAACACATAGATAATTATGGGTTGCCTTCTACAGAGCGCTTGGTTTAACGTCGTTAGCCAGACATAACCAGTGCTTATTATGGTTGACCCAACATAAAAAACTCATTTAATTTAAGTGGGTCACCTAAAAAGTACGATTTCAGCATGTGACCATTCACTTTAAATATTTTGTCAGCTATAGGATCTTTGTTATCAACAGCTCCATTGGGATAAAATTTCATCACAACAAATTGGCCCATCTACCTCGACTTAAGTTTGAGTGAAAATAATCTTAATCTTTCATTGTAAAGAAAAACTTGTTGCCATGACTGGAATTTTTTAGTTAAAATCCTCCAATAATGCTACATCTTCATCTTTTCTTTGTAAATCTTAGCATTTTCATAAAATTCATTCCTTATCTCTTCAAACTCATTTAATTGCAATAACCCTTCTCACCAGTACCCTTTAAATTGTAATTAAATTCATTAATAGTCCATTATCCCTTCTGCTCAAGTTCAACTGGCGAGTGACACTGTCGCCATTATTTCGGGTCGGTTTAGGGGTTGCTCGTAAGAAGCTGTCGGTCGCTGAAATCGAAATCCCGTCGCCCGCTTCGGAAGGACATTGAAGTATGAAATCAAACTGACCCCATAATTTTTATAGTTTAAAATGAAAGAGCGTTGTACCTCGAATCATGTATCTATCCCGAAGGATAAACAGAAGACTTGAGGATGAGGCTCGATCAAAATAAACTAAGAAAATTATGACGTCTGTTTGGTCTGTGAAACCTTTGTATTTGCCGACAAATTCCCCTATTTAATATAAAGGATTAAATAGGGTTTATATTAAGCTGGGTTCGGACATGCTTCCTATATGGNTCAGGAGAAAGGCGGTACTATAAAATGTGAAAGCGTACCTGGCGAGTCTTCTCGTTTCAGCACCTGAAACTTAAAATGCATGTGAGGGCATTATGAAGAGCAGAAAAAGTAAAGTTCTGGTGGGGGGGGGGGGTTTCCTAACTCTATGTTGTNGAGGAACTATAGGATGTCATGATCCAGAGGAGAACCTCGGTGACTTCCCAAACTATCCTAATGTTTGGCTTCAATTTTGAGAAGAAATATTTAGGTGTTTCATCCTGCCAATTTATTAGTTAGGTCTTACATTTGTGTGAAATGCTCACACAAATAGCCTGGAAGATGTGAGGATTTAGGTCGTGACAAGCGACAACCTCGGAATCCTAAGACGAGTTAGGGCTTATATTGTACAACAGAGCTATACAAAGGCCTAAAGATGAGGTGAGGATTTATGTTGCATAAGCAGACAACCTCAAAATCCTATGGCTTGGTTGTTTAATTGATTTAGGTCATGACAAACGACAACCTCGGAATCCTAAGACGAGTTAGGGCTTATATTGTATAGAGCTATACAAAGGCCTAAAGATGATGTGAGGATTTACATTGCATAAGCAAGAAACCTCGAAGTTAGGTTGTGACAAATGACAACCTCAGAATCCTAAGACGAGTTAGGGCTTATATTGTATAGGAAGATGTGAGGATTTAGGTCATGACAAACGATAACCTCGGAATCCTAAGACGAGTTAGGGCTTATATTGTATAGCAGGGCTATTAACAAACGACAACCTCGGAATCCTAAGACGAGTTAGGGCTTATATTGTATAGCAGGGCTATGCGACAACCTTGGAGTCCTAAGACGAGTTAGGGCTTATATTGTATAGCAGGGCTATGCAAAGGCCTAAGAATCCTAAGACGAGTTAGGGCTTATATTGTATAGCAGGGCTATGCAAAGGCCTAAAGATAAAATCTCGAAATCCTAAGATGAGTTAGGGCTTATATTATATAGCAGGGCTATACAAAGGCCTAAAGATAAGTCCTAAGACGAGTTAGGGCTTATATTGTATAGTAGGGCTATGCAAAGGCCTAAAGATAAGGTGATTTACGTTGCATAAGCAAGCAACCTCGAAGTCTTATGGCTTTGTTGTTTAAGTCTAAAGAATGAGTTAGGGCTTATATTATATAACAGGGCTATACAAAGGCCTAAAGATAAGGTGAGGATTTATGAGTTAGGGCTTATATTGTATAGCAGGGCTATACAAAGGCCTAAAGATAAGGTGAGGATTTATGTGTTAGGGCTTATATTGTATAGCAGGGCTATGCAAAGGCCTAAAGATAAGGTGAGGATTTACGTTTAGGGCTTATATTGTATAGCAGGGCTATGCAAAGGCCTAAAGATAAGGTGAGGATTTACGTTTTAGGGCTTATATTGTATAGCAGGGCTATACAAAGGCCTAAAGATAAGGTGAGGATTTACGTTGCATAAGCAAGCGACCTCGAAGTCCTATGGCTTTATTACTTAAGTCTAAGGAAAGAAGATTGGTTTAGCTAAGGAAGATAGGTTTTGCTGTTGAAGATGGTTGTGCTGCCCACCATGCTAGATCCAAGCTCCTGCTGCGACGAGTTTAAGTTATCTATTAGGTCAAGTTATAATATTAAATCAGGTGGCCCTATGGTTGAAGCTATTTAAATTTTATGAGGGCATATTAAGGTTGACTAGAGCGACACCATTTAGCATCCTACGGTTCGCTCGTTCTGGCATCACTATTTTGTATTGGATTCACTTAGTCAAAATGAACTTATTAAACTCAACTTAATGAGTTCCATAATTTCATGGATTCACTTAGTCCAAATGAATTTACTAAACTCAACTTAATGAGTTCCATACTTTCATTTAGATGGAAAGCCTCATTAGCAACCATAGGATACCTCCTCCGAGGAATTCCCGATCATCCAACAGAGACATCTTAATTTAGTTGAAGTTGTGGTTTTGTATGATGTTTGTGATTAAATTTTGAGTTGTTTTATATTTTGAATG